>JAUMHM010087531.1:0-10309 GCA_032362435.1 Melikaiella ostensackeni | reverse complement strand
AGCCCTCTTAATTCTGCGTTTTTATAAATTTCCGTAAATTTTGCTTACTTGATATAAATAAGAATAGGAGTCTTTAAACTATAAAAAAACGTGTATTTTTTGTGTATTTCGAAATTCGACATTTTTTGTTATCATCCGGTATAAACATTCCCAATTTTTCCATCAAGGAGAATATTTTTTTCATATTTAAAAAGAAATCCTGTGCATATTATTTGGAAAAAAAATGTTTAGGGGCCATTTCAGACCATTAATTGTAATGAAGTTACAAATTTTCGTATCCTAAGCCCGACAATATCTTCAAATTTCTGTTGTTTCCTTCGTAAAATTTAGGACTCATTTCTCAATAAATAACAAATATTTTCTAGGGATGAAAGAATTTTTAGCCTTAAATTTGTTTTTTTCTTTATCGAAAACTGAGAAAATTCGTTTTCAGACCTAAAACGGTTGAGCGAAACATTTCAACAATTTTTTTGAAATGAAAGAAAATTTATGGCAGTATTTATTAACCAAAAGGAAGAAATTTAGGGGGTAGCGTTTGCAAAATTCAAAAAATCAAATTTCTGGGGCACCGTAGTATAAATATCGTGCCATCTTGAAACTATCACGTAATTGAATCATTATCAAAGTTTTTCTTTATAGCTCAAAGAAATTCCTTTGTTATCCAAGAATCTGATGCCAATTTTTCTTGGAAATTTTTCTTAGTTACTACTTTGCGTGTTATACAAGAAAACAATCTTTGGGGAGAATTTCATTTACTAATTTCCATTGCTGATTAGCATTGCATACAAAATTGCTCTACATTTAGCGCAAGAATTACGGATTTTGATTACTAACCCGTGAAATTTGAATGTTTTATTGCTCAAATTTCGAATCGAATTCCGAATATTTTCTTGCGAATTGAATTTGAATGGTTTACATAATTTTATAGGTGAGTAAATGTTTGCAAATGGGAAAGCTTTTAAATTTGATTGCTTTTGAAGTATCACTGAGAACTTTATTTCCTTTTTATTGACAATCTCAAACTCTCAAGCGTTCCATTCACAAATTGTAAATATAGAGATAAGCGGCCGTCCATAAACTAAGTTACCAATTTTGGGCTATTTTTGACCACCCGTGCCCCCTTATGGACAACCGTAGTTTAGTTTTTTAACCCCCCTCCAGCCCAGCCCTGGAAATAACGTAGCCGTTGGCTAAACACAGATTTCACGTTTATTCTGCATTTTTTCTCGTTTCTAGTGAGTTTGGTTCATGAAACGCTTCAAATTCCCAAGATTTTTAGCAACAAAAGTTCAAATTTCAACCAAACAGTTGCAATAACAACCAAATAGTTGAGCTTTCAAGTAAAAGACACGAATTTTAACCAACAAAGATGAATTTTCAACCAAGGAAGATAACTTTTCTACCACAAAAGATGAATTTACAATCCAAAGGGACGAATTTTCAACAAAAAAGATGAATTTTCGACCCAAAGAGATGAATTTAACAGAATGGTTGAATTTTCAACAAAAGAAATAAAACTTTCAACAAAACAGCTGAATTTTCGTCATAGAAAGATGAATTTTCAACCAAAAAGTTTAATTTTCTACCAAAAGGAAAATTTTTATCAAAATAATGGAATTTTCAACCAAATAGTTGAATTTTCAACAAAAAAACATAAGTTTTCAACCAAAAATGGAATAGCTAAATTTTCAGTTTAACAAATTACTTTTTAACAAAAAAAAAATGAATTTGCAATCAGTTGAATCCAACAAAAAAAGGCGAATTCTCAACAAAGTAGTTCAATCCTTAAACAAATGGATGAATTTTAAAGCGGAAAAGATGAATTTTCACCAACAAAATTAACTTTTAATCAAGAAAGATGAATTTTCGACAAAATAGTTAAATTTTCAACTTATAGAGGATAAATTTTCAATCAAAAATGGAATACCTAAATTTTCGGACAAAAAACCCAAACATATGATTTTTGAACGGAAGAGTTTATTTTCTACCAAAAAGATAAATTTTCAAATAATTAGTTAAATTTCTAACCAAATTGTTGAATTTTCCACCATAATAGTTGGATTTTCAACCAAAAATACAAATTTTCAATCAAAAATATGAATTTTTCACAAAAAAAGTGAATTTTTAAGCAAGTAGTTCAATTTATCTATTAAACTGTTGAAGTTTCAAGCAAAAAAAAACGATTTTTCTACAAAACAGTTGACAAAATAAATGCATTTTCAACAAAATAATTAAATTTTAGACTAAACAGAATTTTTAACCAAACGAGATGAATTGCTTGCACCTTTCGTTTTTTTTTCTGAAATCATTTCATGTACCTGAAGTTCTGAACGTTCAAACGAACGAAATATTTTTTCACAATTTTATTTTTCCTATAAATATTGTTCCAACTACAATTTAGATTGATGCATTATAAGTTTCTTTTGTAATTTGTTATTTGCAGTATAAATAGATGAATAATTTAGCACTTTTTCTGGTTTACAAAGCCATCAGCAAAAAATTTCGTTCATCTGAACGTTCAGAACTTCAAGCACATATCATTTCAGTGATGCCTCACAATTAGTTTGAGACCAAAAAGAAAAAAATCGCTGGAGGGTTTGTCGAATAAACTCAATTTTTCATTCTTATTTTCAGGTTATTATGTATATGTTCGTAAAAATAACTCCAAAGCGGTGCTTTCGTAGCATAAACTCTGTAGTTTGGCATTGAAAGAAGTATCTAAACGTTTAGCATCTTTGGATATGCGGGACCCATTAAAATTTTTGAAAAAGTGTGAAAAACTGCAGTTTTGATTAAATTTTGCGATATTTCTTCACTTCAGAGCATGGTACTACAAATTCATTCGACCAAAAATTGAAGTAAATTAAATTCCCCGGAAAACTAAAAAAAGAGAATTATTTATCTCATAGAGATTACACTCTTCGGATGTTATATTTCTCTGAAAAATTTGTCGATAAAAATATTTATTTTTAATTTTTGTGAAATAGCATATTTTCTGTGCACTGTAGACATAAATAGTCACAATATGAGTTGAAGCAGACCTGATTTTGAGCAAAGCTACAAAAAATAAAATGTTATACCTCTCACACGTCCGAAGTTACAGCATGTTGAAAAATAGCCACTTTTATGAAAGTTCGTTAAAAAGTAATTTTTAAAAAGTATTTTCGTTTCTACTGCCAGTCTTGTTAAAAAAATTTCTTATAATAATAAAAGTACACAAAATAAAATCAAAGTCTCTAAAACTTTAATAACTCATGAAATACGAGTATATCGATAAAAATGAATTTTCTTTTGAAAGATGATGCCCTCGATTTTTATGGATATATTTCAGGAATCATTCAAGCTTTTCAGTCTTGTATATTATTGGATGTCGTTTTATTACTATAAGAACAACTTTCAACACAAATTGCAGTAGAAACCCGATTATTAAAAAATATATATTACTTTCTAACAAACTTTCATAAAAGTGGGTATTTTTCAACATGCTCTAACTTCGGACGCATGAGAGGTATAATATTTTATTTTTTTTTAGATTGGCTTGAAATCAAGTCTACTATAACTCATATGCTGACTACTTTTATCTACAGTGCTTAGGAAATATGCTATTTCACAGAAACTAAAACTAAATATATTTGTTGACAAATTTTTCAGATAAATAGAACTTCTGAAGACTGTATCTCCTAAACTATATGAGATAAATAATTCTTTTTTTTTAGTTTTACGAGGAATTTAACGCACTTCAATTTTTGGTGGGACGAATTTGAAGTACCATGCTCTGAAGTAAACAAATATTTTCAAAAACTGATAAAAACGGAAATTTTTCACACTCTTTTGAAAATCTTAATGGGTCGAGGATGTCTAAAGATGTTCAACATTAAGATATTTTTTCCTATGAAAACTACAGAGCTCAAGCTACAAAAGCACCGCTTTGGAGTTATTTTTACGGAAACATACATAATAACTTGAAAATAAAAATGAAAAATTAATTTTATTCGACGATCCCTCTAGGGATTTTTTTAATATAAAAATAATCGTGAGGTATCAATCAAATGATTTCAGAAGAAAAAAGAGAAGTGCAAGCCACTTTGGGTTGAACTCAATCCAAGCTCACCGTGAGTAGACATTTCAACCCCAAAAAATTAACTTTTACTCAAAAAAAGATAATTTTTTTGTATTGGGTTCTATGAATTCATTTCTCATTTAAGCAAAAACCCGAGAAAAAGCGGAAAAAGGGGAAGTTTCTTGAAAAGAGGGGGAAAACAAGAATTATTGAAAAAAGAGGAACAGTTAAAAGAGTATGAATAAGTGAAATAAGTCTGAAATATGAAAGTAATTTTCAAACTTATCTAGTTATTTAAAATATTGATGTTATTTCATCGACCAGGGTAATTACTTAATATTTTGATGTTCTTATATCGATTACTGGTCAAATTAATTTTTGGAAAAATGAGAAAAAATCTACGGTAGATTTTTTCTCATTTTTCCAAAAATTAATTTGACCAGTAATCGATATAAGAACATCAAAATATCTAGTTATTACTGAACTGCACCGTTGCAGGGCCATCTTTCGCAAAATTTGTTAAGTTTGTTAAAATCATCAGAGAACGTATTAATTAGCAACCGTAGGTTTTGGCGCGACCCCCTCTACCCTCAAATTGGTAACGGAGTTTATGGACAACCCCTAAGCAGGTCCTATGGGAGGGAAATTTTTGAATATTTTTCAGTGCTTGAGAGCTAGACTTCACTTTTATCGGCATATTTTTTCTTTTTTTATTCAGTCCCTCATCAGAAAATCCATTGACTGGTATTCAATATTTTTTTCAGAAAAGCGAATTCATACACAAATATTATTAGCAAGTAAATTAAATTGATATTCAACTGAAAAATTACTATATCCCTTATTCAGAAACCTACATTCCTTCAGAAAACTTCACCACAAAAATGTGGTATAGATACGGGTACATTCTTTTATAAGGAAAAGATCAAAAAAATTGCAGAACAATTTTTCAATCTCGATTTTAAAATAAGAAAACATTAAAAAATAGCTAAAACATTGGTATGCATGTTCACTCGTTCAGTTTCACGATTCTTGGCGATTATCCAAGAGGATGAAAACACTGCGTTTAGATATCCCGAAAACAGTAAATGTCGTCGCTATTTATCAACCGTAAGAATGGAGCAAATGAGATACAGAACCAAAAAGTGAAGATAAAATCTGAACACGATCATACAATGGTACAAAAGCTGCAAGCGACATCTTCATTCCACATTCCTTGGAATGTGAGTTAAATTAAATTACCTGCATTCTCTTTCTCTACAGGTATTTCCTCTTTCACCTCCTTACTTGAATTGTAACTTTAAATCTTCTGAAATCTCTTTAAAACTTTGATTTTTCCAGATTTAAGAAATGAAAATCATTTTATAAACTGCGAAATATAATCTTATATTTGTAGATTTACTTTTTGTTAATTAATTGAATAATGTTATTTCCCTTCATTATTAATAACTATTAACAATTGAGGGGCCGCCAATGAAAAGGGCTTATAGCTGAAATCGCGCGTATAACTATTGACCGTCAGGCTGTTTTTCAAATATATCTAGAATTTGGATTTTGAACATTGATACTTGTAGAGAATTTCATGGAACATCTTTTTTGTAAATAAATATATTTTTTACTAATTTCAGTTTTTAAGATATCAAAGAAATATGTAATTTTCTGGTATAAAAATTTTAATCAGTTTTTTTGAGATTAACTCGCCGTATCTTTGGCGCGTTTGAATAACTTTGTCTGAAATTTTTATGCAACATTCTTCAACATATCCTGTGACTTGAAAAGTACTCCAAGGCCGTATATTGAATTTTTAAAAAATATTTCCTTAAAATCCCGGATGTGAAAAGAGGTCAGCGGGAAAGTTTTTCAAAATAGTTTACTGAGGAAACTCAAAGCGGAAACGTTGTACCTTCTGAGTCAAAGAAGTTTTCTGGGAAGTTTCAGATTTGTAACTATTATTCTAGATATATTTTGAAAACAGCCTGACGGTCAATAATTATACGTGCGATTTCGGCTAAAGCCCTTTCCGTTGGCGGCCCCTCAATTGTGGGCCTAGAACAATGTAAGATTTATAATTAAAAATTTGTATTCATTTAGTGCCACATTGGCAGTATCAAATCTTGCAACATATGAAAACGAAAAATGATCTACAGTGTCGCAACGATATCAAGAATTTTTTATTTTGAGAATTTAAAAAATTTTCCCTATGGCTTCAAAAATTAGGGTAAATTCTTTATGTACAGTTATTGGTTTTAAAAGCCAACAAAAATTGAAAATCAGAAAATACAACTTTTTTTAGTTAGAATTTTTGAAAATGAGCAAAAATGACATATTTTATGATTCAGTTAATTTATATTCAAATTTTGAAAAAATAGTTTCATTTACGGCATGTCTCTAGTTGCGCTATACAAGTAGGCATAATTTTCTTATATCTCGGAAAAAAATTTTCCTGGACGTAATATTTGTTATAAATTTGTGAATTTAGTGGTTTATGACTGTTTTTGACAGCTGTATAATCTTAGATGAACTTTTGCTGCAGGCTACAGAATTTAGATCTTGCTTTTACAGCACGAGCTTAAGGCATTTCATACATAAGACCACATTTTTTAATATTATAATCCAAATCAAGCAAATATTAAAAAATGTCATTTTCGTTAATTCTCAACAAATTCTATCTTAAGCAAAAGTTATATTTTTTAATCATATTCTTCATTAACATTTAATACCAGAAACTGTACATAATAAAATGGCAATAATTTTCGTACCCATGAGAAAAAATTTTTTAATTTTCAAAATTCAAAATTTTTAAACTTATTGCGACACCGTAGGACGATTATAATTCTAAAAGTCGTTATATATTTTTATTTATAATCAAATTTAGCAACTTTTCAGCACAAGCTATTTTTAATTTTCAAAAATTTTGTATTTTCGGCCCACCTTGAATTCTCAGATTTCCCTAAATCCCAGAATTCCCTAAATCCTTGAATACTCTGAATTCCATGCATTCACTAAAATCACCGAATTTGATGCATTCTCTGAATTCCCTGCATTCCTTAAATTCTCTGAATTCCTTGAACACCTTGAATACCTTGAATTCTCCTAGTTCTTCAGATTTTTCCGAATTCTTCCAAATTCATTGAATTCTTCCGAATCACACGACTTCGAGGAATTCAGTGAAATTCAAAAGATTTCAAGCAAGTTATAAGAATTCAAAAGAATTTGGAAGAGCTTGAAGGCATTTCAGGCCATTCAAAAGAATACAAAGAATTCAAAGAACACAAAAGAATTCAAAGGGATTGGAAGGAATTCAAAGCATTTCAATGCGAATTCAAAGGAATTCGAAGGAATTCAAAGTAATTCAAGCGAATTCAAAATAATATAATAAACCAGAGAGTATTTATTACTAACCCTGTCTGCTGTTTACCGCGTATGTGTACTAAAATGAGGGGCTAACTCAAAAAACTGAGTGGTTAGTTCAGACGACCAATGTCTGAGTATTCGTTTTAGATTTCTTGGGTTTTTTCTAAATTTTAAATTTTTTCATATTTGCACCTGACTTCCATCCATTAAAAAGTCTTTTTCAGAAAGTTTGTGTCCCTCTTATTGATAACTATAGAAGAAGTCATTTTTGGTCATCTTCATGGGTCCGCCGTTTTGAAAATTTCCAAAATTTTCATTCTCACTTTCCACTTTTTTGTCCTTAGAAGAAAGTTTCGTTCCACGGTGGACAGAATATTTCGACAAAAGCTAAGAATGTTGCGTGGATTTTTCATTTTTGCACATTTTTCCCCATATGCTAAGAATAGGGAGACGATAACATGAGGAAAAGGGTAGGAGAAGGGGAAAGGAATGATAAGGGGCGAAGGGAGGTGAGGAGGGGGTAAGGAAACTTAAAGGAAGGAAGGATGGTAGGAGAAAGAAGGGGTGTAATAGGAGGGGTTAGTGGAGTGGAAGTCGGAGAGAGATAGATATTGCCGTAGCCTATAAATCATAAGGAAGTTTGTTAAGAAGAAGAATTCGCATGAAATGGTTAGGGCACATATAGGAGGGAAAGATGAAACGTTGGGAGAGAGATAAGTTGCAAGTAGGAAGAGGAGGAAAAAGGGAGAGAATGAAGTAATATGATGAGCGGAGAAGGAGAAGGTACGGTAAGGAATATGAGGAGGGGAATTTAAGAATGGAGAAGGGTGAACGGGAAAAGGTGTTGAGGGAGGAGGTAATGGGAAGGAAATTAGTTAGGATATGGAAGGATAGGTAGGGTGTCAGAGAGAAATGAGTTATGGGGCACATAGGGTTGAAGTTGTGTAAGGGTATCACAGGGGGAAAATGGGAAGGGCAAGAGTGGAGAAGGGAGTAGGGAAATTAAAATTTAACCTGTGAAAGGTGTTAGGCAGGATAGGTAAGAAAAGGTGATATGGGTAGAGTGTAAGGGAGAAATGATTACATGAGTGTCGGTTATATAACGTTCTCGCTTCAGCTTCAATGGCACATTAATTTTTTTCAATTGTATACATAGTTCCCTTCAATTGTTCTTCAATGAGGTGAAAGGGAAAGTGGAGTGTGAAAGTTACATGATCGACCCCTGCATAAATCGAAATATCAGTTATTTTTCCAGTGTACAAAAATTTCACGAATCTTTTTTTTACAGTGGACGGTGCATGGGCCCGTCCTATGCAACCACCTCCTTATAGGCATCATTTCGCATATCCACAGATTCCAGAGCCCCATCCTTTTGATATTCCTCAAACAAGCACCATTTTTATAATAAAAATGACAGATGGTGAAGCTGTACATGACTATCTTCTCTATGGAAACCTCCAACATGTTGAAGAAATTCCACAAGAAATTAATCCATATGGGCATGCTGCTGTAGAACTCGATAATGGTCATATTTTCTATGCACGTCTCAAACGCGGCCGTCAATATAATCAGCTTCATGATAACAATGGGCATATTGGTCCTCAAGAATACCAGTGTTTAATAATGAGACCTTTGCTGCCAGATTTGGAAGGATTACTTCATCCTCCCAATTTAGGACATCACGTGAATAATGTCGCGCGCGTTTCTTTCATACGCGGTGAAATTAATGTTGTGGGAAACTTACAAGTAGCTGATAACGACCCTTAGAGATGTTCAATTCTTTCAACAAGATCGATCCTTTAATCAGTCTTGGATCAGCTCCACGTGAATCGATTTCCTAAAAACATCGATGTCGAAGAACCGATCTAGCATGAATCGATCTGAAAAAATGTTGGAATCTCAATTACTAATTATTTTGAAGAGGCTTGTTGTACAATTAAAGTTTACATTAAAGTTTTGAAATCAATTGATAGTAAAGACTTGTATTTTATTCTCTTTATATACGTCTCATCTCATCCCCTATGTCTCTATCCGTAAAGAACTTCCTTCTTTCTTCTTCCTATTTTGTTAATTCTATTGTCCTTCCTGTCCTTCCTTCCACCCCTCTGAAGCATTTTTTCTAATTGCCCCTCCCTCTTTCTTGATTCATCCCGTTGTGCTTCTTTCCTCACCATATATCCAGGTGCCCACCAGTCTAAACCTAGTGTTCACTTAATATACCGTTCTTGTAATCTCTCAATCTCTTCCCTTTCCTCCCATCCCTATATGCTATATATCTGCTCCAAATCCTAATACCGGCCATACGAGTATATCAAACAACCACAATCTCCTTCTCTAATCTTTCTTGAACCTTCTTTTTCCTATTCTCCATATCTGTTTTATTACCCCTGTTGTTTCATTTTATTCTCTCTCATATATGAGCTCTATGATCTCAATTTGTTTGCAAGGGCGAGTACATCCAAAATGTTTAAACTCTTTTACTCCTTCTTACTTTACTCCCCTCCACCTCCCAGTTCACGTTTTTTTCCTTCATCCAATTCTAAGCATCGTTATCTTTGTCATTTCTACATGTAGATTCACATGTAATCGGCTAAATAACCTCCCAAAACTGCCTCTATCTCAATCTACCCTCGCCTTTTGCTCGGGACGTGACAACATTTATAATATATATAAGGAAAATATGTGACGTCAATATACAAATCTGTCTCCAATGACAGAAACGAGGAGAGACGAAGCACGTCTCGCCTCGCTGAGCCTCTAAGAAGAAGTGAATCGGTCCCGCTTCCCGCTTAATGGATGAGGATGTTACCTAGCATCTACGTCAGACCTGCCCAACGAGGGGAAATTCCCTACGAAACCATATGGAGCGCTGCCACTTCCAGTTCTTCCGAAGAGCTA
>JAUMHM010087530.1:0-10309 GCA_032362435.1 Melikaiella ostensackeni | reverse complement strand
GACATTTTGCTCTATAATGCAATGGGAATTATCCGTCCACGCAAACGTAACTTTTGGAAATGATTTTTAAAAAAAACGGGTTCCCCCCCGTATTTGTGGTAGCATTTTTGGTATGTCAAATATGTTAGCTCAATATAAAATGGGTCTCAGTAATAGGTCAATAAAAGTAAAATAAGATTATAGTATTTAAAAAATATAAGAAGTGTATTTGCTAAGTCAATACACAATGGTGCCCGACAATTATAAGAAGTGCGTATAACTTCGTCAAAGATGCGATGACGACTGACTCCGTCAGCCTCGGTCGGCTTGACTCTCGGCGAGTCGCTTCCCCACCGCCGTCGCTGTTTAGGTTCAAGTCAAGCCGTTAAAATAATGCTTTCAAATAGGACCCCTTAATGAAGCGTTTTCTCAAAAAAAATTGTAGACCGGATTTTTTTGGATATTTTACTCATTTTTCCGTCGTAATGCCTGGACTAATTTTGTGGGTTATCATTGACTGTCCTCTCCTTAGAAGAGGCTTCTGCAATGAGACAATTGGATTAGTCTTGTACCTATGCACAGGCTTAACCAGTGAGCAGATCGGTACTCATTTCATCTTATGAATGAGCCTCGCCGTCGCGAGAACCACAAATCAAAATTACCAGATCTGTGATTTGCAGGGCGTCTGTTTGGCGGAGACCTAGATCGTACCTTCGACGAACTTCGTGATCGTGAAGGAGATCGCGAGTCTCTTAATGGGTTCCGGGATACCCCTTTCAATGAAATTGGCGAAGTGCTTCGTGAAGAATTTCCCGGCGAAGCATGAGGCGCCGAAGAATCGGAAGATTCTTCATACTTCTTTGGACGTCTACGATGATCACTCTTCACTTTTTTCTTCAATTTCCTCACTTCACGTATCAGATAAATGATGTCCATATCCCTGGACCGTTTACGTTTATATTTTCCCATAATTTGAAGTCTAAAGGTAAAATGAAAAATTATGACTCTATGTGTTGCGTCAGCTAGCGCAAAGGAACGAAAATGAAGCTATGGTGGTAGAACGCAAGAAAAGCAGGCAGGGAGAATTTTTGACTCTGAACTTTGTAGCAATCTAGCGGAGAGTAGCGAAACCACAATAGTAATCCCGAGAAGGAGGCGGGAAGTATAATACGACACAAATTTTGTATCCAATTATTCAAAATGGCTTGCGGCTCCACTACTTGTTATAGGTATGTTAGGCTGTCCACATTATTTTTATTCATACATTAGAGAAAGTTTTCTTAAACATTGAATTCCAATTTCGAAAACTAATTTTTAATTTCACCTATTCTATTGCATTTTCTACTAATATTGTTCTTATACTTATGTATTCTATTATAAATAGTCTATAGTAATAATAATGAATAATCTATTATAAACAATATTATAAATAATCAGTTTTTTGTGTATTAGATACATTCTTTCGCCTTAATGTTGATTTAATATTTACTGCATGACGCTTTCGTGGTTGTCCATTTTTTTAATGATAAAATTGGTACATTGTAAGAAGAAGGAATTATTGCAAGGCTAACTTCAGGTATTAAAATAAGACTCAGAACAAAACAGTCTCGAGTGGTACTAAAATCAGACCACTGGTGGGATCCCAGCGTCATTTGTTTTACATTAAAAATAGCAGAATGAAGTTATCCTATTGAAAAACAGGACACGCAAAAAATGATACCGTGAAAAAAGAGATGTCTAGTTTTTACAGTGTACAGGGGTACTCTTTAAATTTGAATGAGTGAGATTTCACTGAGTTTAAGTAAAAATCGTTAGTGATTTCAATTAGTGACTCATTTCTAACTATTTAAATCAGTAAGATTACATTTTAAATCAGAGACAATTCTTACTGATTAGATTTAGTGATCCGTTTCTCACTGATTCAAATTTAGAGAGTACATCTAGAAATAAAGTTACAGAAACTTGAGCGTGTAAAATATTTGTATAATCAAAAAATTGAAACCCACAACTTACAAATTTTTTTTTCAGTGGCAACAATCTTCTTCAAAAACAACTACGAGAAAATGAGAAGCTTCTAAATTTTAAACTTGTATATTTATGACATTCTTTCAATCTCAATACTTCGATCGTTTATAATGAAAATTCTGTCCAAATGGAATATAGGCTACTATGGGTTAAAATAATTAATAATTGTGTCTAGGTTTAGTGCAGGAAATATGATTAAAATCATCGAAAACTACGAATTGTTACTTTCACCTTATAATTTTCGAGTTCAACAGAGTTCCAAGAGTGAGTCGAAGAAATCAACAGGAAGACCTGATGGTTGGCCATATTCTTGTACTGACATTTCTTCTGACAATAATACTTGTGTCAAGACTTTAATTGTGTATACGACATTGACGAAACGTTGGATATCAAGAATGAAATTTCCCGATATGACTGTTGTAATTGAAGTATGTTTAATAACACTATGAAATAAAAAATTGTAAGTTACATCTTGTTAAATGTTCAGATCAAGAGATAGTTACAGACCAGAAATGTAATGAAAAATTGTGTACTGTAGATATAAGAAAAACTGATATTTTGGCAATTGAAAATAAACTGCAAGCCCAAAATAAGCCGAAAATTCAGGAATCAAAACAGGATCCGGAAAAGAAATACAAATGCGAAAAGTGTGCTGGAATCACTTACACAGGAAAGTAGCATGAAGACGCATGTAGTTTGCTTTCATCAGAAAACAAGCACAAAGGTATAAAAAATCATACGTAATTGCAACAAACATTTGCAAATTAACAGTTCCTCAAATAATCTAAATAATCATAAACGTTTAGAACACGCAGGAGTCAGACCAGAATTCACTCAAGTAATAATTATTACTCTTTTTAAATTACATTAAATTACATAAAAGTATATTTACTCTGCATCAATGTCGACGTAAATTACTTTTGTTGAATGAATTTTTTTATACGATTTGTTTATTTGCAAAAAATATACAAAGGTCGTGTCAGCTCATTGGAGCAGTGCGTGCAAAAGAAATGCTCTTATGCACCTACGTGTTCACGGTCTCACTCCCAAGCATACCTATGACTACTTGCACTTCGAATTTCAACTACGAAAACCGATTTTAATTTACTCTGCATTATTTGAGGATAAAGCGAACAAAACGGAAGGAATCAATTTTTAAAAAATGTGTTACGCATGTCTTTGAGATACAGCATTTGTCTAATTATTGAGAAATGATCTCAAATGGATTTATCATGTCCTGGGTGATTTACCGCGGTTCTACTGGGAGCCGGTGTCATTTTCATGGATGGCAGTCGCTCCCAGGGGGACCCTACGGTGGTTGTTTGACCAATTTTTTTATATATATATTAAGTTATTAACATGGCTGTCACACAGTCACTTAAGTCACTTTTAGTCACTTTTTTTCTCAGACCCCTTTTTAGTCACTTTTTTAGATCAAAATATCAATTTAGTAACTTTTCTTTCAATAAATTGAAACAGAGGACCCAAGGGCTAACCATTATTGAATTTAAGTCTATATCTATTTCTGCATTTTATTGAATTATTCGATTTCGCCCTGAATTCTTTGGAAATCCCTTGAAAGCCACTGAAATCCAATCTTTTTTGGATTTTCAATTTTTTTTAATTTACCTTGAAAACTTTTTAATTCAGCTTAAATTGTTATGAATTTCATCAGATTCTTATTCACTCGAGTTCCATTCACTCGAATTATTTTACATTCATCTTGAAATCGTATGCATTTAATCGAATTCTCTTGAATTTCCTTGTATTCTTATAAATTCACTGCAATTTTACTGAAATCGATGGAATATTTCGGATTTTTTTCAATTCATTTGAAATTCATCATGAATTCTTTTGAATTATTTGGAATTATCTTAATTTCTTTAATTCTTCCTGATTTATTTTTAATTTCTGTAAATTCACTTAATTCTATTTAATTCAATGGATTCTTGAATTTTTTCTAGATTTCTTTTTTTAATTCACCCTCAGGTTTTTTAGACCCACCTTGAATTTTTAAGCATTTCATCAAACTCTTTTGAATTTCCTTAAACTCTTCAAAATTTACTTGAAATTTAATGAATTCAACGAAGTTTTATAATAGTTTTGGATTATTTTCTGTTTGCTTGAATTTTTTCAACATTCACCTTCAATTTTTTATGAATTTCATCAAATTCTTCTTATTTGCTAAAAATTTGTTCCATTCACTTGAATTATTCTAAATTAACCCTGAATTCTTTTAAATTAATCCTCAATTCGTACGAATTTCTTCCAATTCTTTGTAATTCCCTTAAATTTTTTTAAATTCTTCCTGCATTCCTTTGAATTCACTTGAATTCTATTCAATTCAATGTATTCCTTTTTTAGTTTTTTTTTTCAAATTTACCCTGAAGTCTTTTAAACTTACCTTGAATTCTTAGGCATTTCATAAAATTCTTTTGAATTCCCTTGAAATTTTGTAGGTTCTATCCAAATTTAATAAATTTAACGAATTTTTAAAATAGTTTTGAATTGTTTTCCGTTCATTTGATTTTTTTAAACATTCATCTTCAATTTTTTATGAATTTCATCGAATTCTTCTCATTTGATAAAAATTTGTTCCAGTTACTTGAAATATTCTAAATTAACCCTCAATTCTTTTTATTTAATCTTGAATTCGTATAAATTTCTTCCAATTCCCTGAAATTTTCCTTGAAGTCTTCTAAATTCGTTCTAATTTTGCTGAAGTCAATGGAATATTTTGGATTTTTTTCAGTTCATTCGGAATTCACCCAGAACTCTTATTAATTTATGCCAAACTCTTTTAAATTCTTTTGAATTAACTTTAATTCTGTTCAATTCAGTGGATTCCTTGTTCAGTTTTTTCTTAAATTTACCCTCAAGTCTTTCAAACTTACTTTGAATTCTTAGGCATTTCATCAAATTCTTTTGAATTCCCTTGAATTTTTGTAGGTTCTATCCAAATTTAATAAATTAAAAAATTTTTAAAAATAGTTTCGAATTGTTTTCCGTTCATTTGATTTTTTTAAACATTCACCTTCAATTTTTTATGAATTTCATCAAATTCTTCTCATTTGATGAAAATTTGTCCCAGTCACTTGAAATATTCTAAATCAATAGATTCCTTGTTTAGTTTTTTCCTAAATTTACCCTGAAGTCTTTTAAACTTACCTTGAATTCTTAGGCGTTTCATCAAATTCTTTTGAATTACCTTGAATTTTTGTAGGTTCTCTCCGAATTTAATAAATTTAACAATTTTTTCAAATCGTTTTGAATTGCTTTCCGATCACTCGATTTTTTAAAAAATTCACCTTTAATTTTTCTATGAATTTCATCGAATTATTCTCATTTTCCTGAAAATTTTCCATTCACTTGAGTTATTCTGAATCAACCCTGAGTTCTTTTAAATTAATCTTGAATTAGTATGAATTTCTTCAAATTCTCTAGAATTCCCCTGAACTCTAATTTTACTGAAATCAATGGAATATTTTGGATTTTTTTTTCAATTCATTTGGAACTCAGCCAGAATTCTTACTAATTTAGCCTGAATTCATATAAATTTCTTTTAAATTTCGTTGAATTTTTGCTAATTCACTCCGAATTCAAAGAATTCAATGGGGTTTTTAAAAATTTTTAATAATTTTTTCCTTTCGCTTGAATTATTTTAAATTTACCCTGAATTTTTTAAAATTAACCTTGAATTTGTACGAATTTCATAAAATTTTCTATAATTCCTTTGAATTCTTCTAAATTTGCTCTAACTTTACTGAAATCCATGGAATATTTTGGATTCTTCAAATTCATTTTGAATTTAGCCAGAATTCTTGTTAATGTATCCTGAATTTTTTAAATTCTTTTGAGTTTCTTTGAATTCGTAAAAAATTCACTCCAAATTTAATGACTTCAATGAATTTTTAAAATATTTTCTAATTGTTTTCACGTTACTTGAATTTTTTTAAAAATTCATCTTGAATTTTTATCAATCCTTAAATTCCTCTAAATTCAATTAAATTTCATTTACAGGGTTGCAACAGGTCAGGGATGGCTAAAAGTAAGTCAAGGAAATGTCAGGAAATTTCGAAATTGGGTGTTTGTAGCAACCCTAATTTATTTCAGTGTTTTTTATTTATTTTTTCTATCCACTTTAATTTTTGTTAAATTTGCCATAAATTCTGTTCACTCCTATTTTTTCAACTCGATGGAACTTTTTTTTATTTATTAAATTTTGTTTAATTCACTCAAGTTCTTATGAATTCCGTCAAATTCGTTAAAATTCACCTGGAATTCTTATGAATTTCATCAAATTCTTTTGAATTCAAAAGAATTCAAGTCACTTTTCGTAAATTTCAGCTACTTTTTGGGTTAGAAATTAGTCACTTTTGGTTACTTTTGGTTTAAATAGTTCACTTTTTTCACTTTTTCAAGTAAATTAGGCTATGGCAGCCCTGGTTGTTAAAAATAGTTTCATTGCAATATTGTTTTTAATAGTCAATGTTTTTTTAATCAACTAAATTATTGAATTAACCTAATGCTGTCCATTGTTTGATTAATGGCATCGGTATAATTAAAATTTACTGGGGAGAAAGTAGATTTGAGCCGAGTGAAGTTTGTGGATATTCGATTAATTATTGTTTTATCTACTGAAGATACTTTACTAATCTGAGCAACGTGGATTATAAAATAGAAGTGAAATTCTTTTTTTAATTCTTTGTCAGTATCGGGACTCGTTGTTTCATGCGAATCATTCTTTAACTTCGTGTGCCCTCCTCACGGCCCTCCCTCATGAACATTTGATACATAAGGCATGAGCAGATTATCTCTATGCGTGTATTGCATATTTCATACGTTTCACGTGCTGATGTCAGATCTTTGTGATAGGTCGATTCGATTTATTACGATGTACTTGGATATTTAAAAATATATATTAACTTTCCACCAACATTGTAGATTAAGTATTTGTTCTATTTTACGCCGTGATATTTATTACATGCATTTATGCGGTTTTTGACCTGAGGCACACGATGAATCTAATCTTTTAACTTCATACAGAGGAGATCTGATCAATAGACATCTGTTGTATTGACACTCATGATGAAGAAAAATTTTCAGAACAAATTTCGTGTGAAACGAAAAATAAGTTCCAAAAATTTCACTACGAGTCGGATTTGAACCGACATCTCGTCTATTCATGAGCGGTGCTTTAACGGTTAACCAATTCAGCTATCGCAGCATGCTAGTGAAAATTTTGGAACCTGCATTTGGTCAACCGGATGAATGGTTAAAAGTGAAATTTTTGGAACTTATTTTTTCGTTTCACACGAAATTTATTTTTAAAAATTTTCTTTATCATGAGTGTCGATACAACCGATATCTGTTGATTAGACCTCCATTGTATGAAGTTAAAAAATTAGAGTCATCGTATGCCTGAGGCCAAAAATCGCAGAAATGCATGTAATAAGTTGTAGATTAAGTATGAATAATGTCTTATTTAATGTAACTTCATTAATTTCATTACAGTGAAACACCGATATAATGATTCCTGCTCGCCAAAAGAAAGAATATTAGTGTCGACAAAAAGAGAAATTTGTTACACTTGATTGTCGACGATTTTGTCTTCTCTCTGTGTCGAAACTCATGGTTCTTGGAGAAACACTTGGCATGACTTTATCGATTTCACAAATTTTTTTAATTGAAGGCATTCTTCTTCGACAATTCATTATTTCATTATGATTCATTCATCATGTTACTTTAAAATGTTTCTAATTATCGCAAAAGTTGAAAAAAAAATTAATAAGAATAAAATTCAAATAGACGCCTATTTTTTAATTTCCAAACTAATGAAATTTTATAAGAACAGGGATCACAGTCCGTCCCCTTTTTTACGTAATCCCGTTTTTTCCTTTTCCCTATTTTCCCCCTTAAATTTGAAAAATCTCCTGAAACACCTAAAATCGAGAATTTCGACCCAATTTTCCCCTTCTTTACAAAGTTTCGATATATTTTTCAAGCATCATAAACAAAAATTCAAGACATTGGGAAACAGGACGCTTTAAAAGAGATTCTTTTTGATGATACCAATTTCAAATATTTCCTAAACGATTCATTTTCTAATGTTCTTTAAAACAAGGCCTAAAATATTTCAAATTTCGGGCTACATTCCTTTTGTATGAAGACCCCCCCCCCTCCCACACACTCACAAGAAGAATTTAAAAAATCATTTTTTCAACTGTTTCAATAACAGGCTTCGCAGTTCAAAATACTCTAAAAACAGGGGAAATAAGGAGATATTTCACGAAAATAGGGGAATAGCTTCTTTCAAATAAGCTTAATGTAGGTTCTATATTAAATTCAATTTGAAATGTTTTGAAATCATAATATTTGAAGTAAAAATATTGCATTTTCAACAAAATGCATAAATTTTCAACCAGATAATTGAATTTTCAACTAATAGTTGAATTTTCAATCATATAGTTAAATTTTCAACCAAAGAGATACTTATTCAACCAAAAAAAATGAATTTTTAACAAAGCAGTTCAACTTTCAACCAAGTAGTTGAATTTTCAACAAAATAGTTGAATCTTCAACCAAAACAGATTAATTTTCAACCAAACAGTTGAATTTTCAAGCCACAAAGATGAATTTTCTACAAAACAGTTGAATTTTTAACATTAAAATATGAATTTTCAACCAAGAAAGATTTTTATCCAAGAAAGAAAAAAACTTTCAGCCAAAAAAGATTTTAATTTTCAACAAAACAGTGGAATTTTAAACCAAATACATGAATTTTTAATCAAATAGTTGAATTTTTAATAAAAAAGATGAATTCTCAATGAAAAACGTAATAGCTGATATTTCAACCAAGAAAGATTTTTATTTTAAATAAAAAATAGTGGAATTCAACCAAAAAAGACGAATTTTCGGCAAAACTGTTAAATCCTCAGCCAAACAGATTAATTTTCAACCAAGAAAAAATTTTTAGTCAAGAAAGGAAAAAAATTCCATCCAAATTGTTAATTTTCAACCAAATGATAATACTTTTTAAAAAAGATGAATTCTCATCTAAAAATATAATAGTAGACTTTACAACCAAAAATAGGTAACCAATGAAAGATAACCAAAGAGATAAATCTTCAACCAAAAAAATTAATTTTGAATGAAGTAGTTTGACTTTCAACCAAGTAGTTGAATTTTCAACAAAATAGTTGAATCCTCAACCGAAACAGTTGAATTTTCAATCCACAATGATGAATTTTCTACAAAACAGTTGAATTTTCAACATTAAAATATGATTTTTCAACAAAAAAGTTAATTTTTAACCAAATAGTAGAATTTTCTACCAAAATAGTTGAATTTTCAACCCAAAAAGACAAAATTTCAACCAAAAAGGATAATTATTTAACAAAGTGTCGAATTTTCAACAAATAAATTAAATTTTCAACAAAATAATTAAATTTGTAACCAAAAATTATGAATTCTCAACCCAACAGTTGCATTTTTAACCAATGAAAAGGAATTTTCAAACCAAAAAGACGAATTTTCAACAAAAGAGTTGAATGTTTAACCAAGAAAAATTTTTTAATCAAGAAAGAGACAAAAATTCAGCCAAAAAAGATTTTAGTTTTCAACAAAACAGTGGAATTTTTAATCAAATAGATGATTTTTTAACCAAATAGTTGAATTTTCAACCAGAAAAGTAAATTTTCAACCAAGTAATTGAATTTTCAATAAAAAAAGACAAATTCTCAATGAAAAATGTAATAGTTGATATTTCAACCAAAAAGAAATTTAATTTTAAGTAAAAAATAGTTGAATTCAACCAAAAAATTACGAATTTTTTTACAAAACCGTTGAATCCTTGACGAAAACAGATTAATTTTCAACCAAACAGTTGCATATTTAACCACGAAAGACGAGTTTTCAAAGCAAAAAGACGAATTTTCAACCAAGAAAGATTTTTTAGTCAAGAAAGGAAAAAAAAGTGTCGTCCAAATTGTTAATTTTCATCCAAATAATAATATTTGAAAAAAGATGGATTCTCAACCAAAAATATAATAATAGACTTTTCAAACAAAAATAGTTGGATTTTGTTATTGGGTTCTATTAATTCAGTTCGCATTTCAATGGAAAAACGATAAAAAGGGGTGAAGAGGAGAATATAGGGAAATCGAAAATAATGTGCAAGAAGCAGCATATTAGGATTCTATACTTAAGGGCATGTGACACAGTCATTACTACATTACCTACCTCTTTTTTTCAGTGTATCAAATTTTTTTTTTGAACCATAGAACTTTTTTTCAAAATAAAGTAT
>JAUMHM010087529.1:0-10311 GCA_032362435.1 Melikaiella ostensackeni | reverse complement strand
ATCACCAATTTCTCTCTCCCTGTTTCTTCTCTCAACATATATCCTGGACAGCTCCAGCTCACTCCCATAACCCATCTTATGAATAATTTATAAACGTTTTTATTTTTAAATTATACATTTGAAAGGATTTAAGTAAAAATTCTCCCTTTTTTAATGAATCTAAAGTATCAATTAAAATAATTGTAAGCCTTAAATTTAAAATATAAAATTTTTGTATTGTTTACACTTGCAAGAAATGTGGAAGTACAAACGAAAAGGGGGGAAATGAGTAAAAATTGAACAAGATTCTTAACAGTGTGGAAAGAGAATTGGCGTTCTAGCCCGCTAATTTTTTTCGCAATTTCTTACCTGGTTAAAAAAATCACGTATGACTTCTAATCACATAGAAAATTGACCTGCTATTTAAAAATTCTGTTTCTGAAATATAAAAAAATATTGAAAATTTCTCACGAAAATGGAATTTGCTGATTATGTTCAAGAGCTGTATATAATATATACTAAAAGTTTCAGTTTGAAAGTGTATACTTCTGAAATTATTTTGAAAAAATTGAGTCACTTCGAATAAAATTGCAAAGTATAAAATAATTATTACTTATAAAAAAAGTAAGTTATAATCAACAAATGTATAATTAATAAAAAAATATAAAGAAGTTAGTAATAAATAATTATTCCCCTCAGGAAAAGAAACTTTAAACTACGCCTATGAAAATGAAATAAATAAATTTAATAGATTGAATATACTGGGATTGGCTCGATTTTATTTAAATATTTTTCATTCGAAAAGCGAACTAAATACATTTATTTTATTTCTAATGACATCAAATCAGCATCTGCTAGTAAAATAACGAAGAAAAAAGTTTAAACGTGACTTTTATCTGATATGTCGAAATGTGGTTGAAATCATAATACACTCAACCCTTGAGTTAGTTCGTGTCTCGGGCATTGCTTACTTTGACCATGAGACTCTTCCGAGAATTTCTACGATGAAAATAGCCTGGGCCGTATGAACCATTTCCAGTAGGAATACATAACATTAATTTACTGTATTTTGTACAAATGTAGATTCTTGTTATCATAAAGGATGGACCTTTTTTAATAATGAAGACTAATTAATAAAACGAGGATTTTCCGCATGTATTTAAAAATAAATGCGAAAGGTGTATGCGAGTGTGCGAGCTGCCCGCTTTGTCGCTACGGTACTACGTGATTGCGTCAAGGTCGACGCGCGTGTTCCCCTGTTTCCGGAGTTCCTGGTCATCGAGTGCGAGCTGGCAGAATTGTAGGGACGCAGCAAGCCGAGGCGCAGTATATCGAGAGTTGAATGTATAAAACATGTTTATTGGCAAAAATTTATTACCAGTTTTGAGGTTAAAACTTGAGCTATTTATTTAATACCGTTTTCATCATTTTGTACCGTATTTCTGAATTTTAAAAACATGTCAAACCTTAATCGGCTCTCCTGAAAAATGTGCGAAAAGTAACTTGGAGCTGTATACGTACAGAAATAAAACCTCGAGTGCTATATGGAATGAACCAGAACTGGAGCACTTTGCAGTGGAGCCATCGATATAGTACACTCGAATCCCCATAAAAGCCCGTCCGGTTTACGCCTTCCTAGTACTTTTTTACCTAAAATTGAACTACTGGCATCTAATACATTTTCTGTTTGAATTCAATATTTATATTGATTTTGTCGATAAATTGTGTAAAATTTATCAAGAACAATTGTCATTACTATAAACAATTGTTATAAACAAGTCCACTTATTTCGCACTTTTAAACAAAGAAATTTTTTTTTCTGCAGGATTTCCTTTTCATCTTAAGAGTAATATCCTGACACAATAGATTGATTCTTATTTTAGGAATCGTATTTCGCGACGAAAAGAAGAACCTTATAAATAAATTGAAGAAGGCCAAAACGGTGATTTTGCTTATGAGAATTGATAAAAACTGATTATTATTACTATTGTTTTCGGATGGCAATCTTTTTATTATACAGTACCGGCCAGAATTGTCAGTCCACTAAAAAAAAATCGTATTAAAAATATGCCTCTCTTTTTTCTCTTTTTTCGAGAAATAAAACTAGAGAGATTAAAAAAAACAGTTGGAAAGCTTATCAAATTCCGCGTATGATGACCCTTAATGGAAGTATTTTTTGATGAATAGAGATCGAGTTAGCGTGTGAGAAAGACCAACCAATTTTTTTATTTTTGGTAATTTCGACTTGCGAGCCGTCACTCAAGCAATTGAATGTAAAATAAATATAATTTTTGTCATAACAATTTTTTCGGCAAGCAGTTCCAATTTATTGTTTTTTTTTCATTTTAAATCAATAAATAAGTGGTAAATTATATGATGTTCATTAATTAAACCTAAATTAAAATTTGTAAAATAAAGAAATGTGTACACTCAACTCTTGATTTATTTGCCCTCGGTTTATTGTGTTCCGAGAATTCAGCCAGCTCGCATTTTTTGATGAGGGGCTTCGGGGGGCAGGGAAAGGGACTCGGCGAACGCGACGCAATTACGCAGTGCCATAAATACAAAACGGGCAGTTCGAACACTCGCGTGCATATTTCGCATTTATTTTTACATGCATGCGGAAAATTCTATTTTCATTAATTAGTCTTCATTATTAAAAAAGGTCCATTCTTTATGGTAACAAAAATCTGCATTTGTACAAAATACAGTTAATTAATATTATGTATTCCTACTACAAATGGTTCATACGGCCCTGGCTTGTTTACATCATAGACATTCTTGGAACGGAGTCACGGTCATCGAGGCAGTGCCCGAGACTCAAACTAAATCAAGAGTTGAGTGTATTTTAATTTAATTATTTTCAATTTTAATTTCGTCCCCCAAAATTCTTTTTATAAATCTGTTGCATTATTTATAATTATTAATATTTTGTGCAATTAATTTTTGACGTAAAAAATTAGCGTTAACAAATTATTATAGCCTTGAGTTTTATTTCATTGAGAGAAACAAAAGTCTCAAACTGTGGGGGGCCCCGAGAGACGCCAAGTGCCTATTCGGTCCTGATTGCGAGGCAAGATGCGGCCGACTCGCTTGAGTGTCGGCTCGCAAGTCGAACGTTCAGGACTTTATACATCTGATTATATCTTGAGAACGACTGAATATTTTTCAAGTTTCTTGGTCTGATTTTAAAGGGAGGATTCCAAGCTTTATTATATGTAAATTTCAATGTTTTCTCTAACCTCGCTTAGAGCATGCAGAAAGCTAAAGTAAAAAAGTCAAATTGTCTATTTTCAAAAATGTGAAATAAGTAAATTTGTTCATAATAACTGTTTATAATAATGACAATTGTTCTCGTTTAGTCCTCGGTCGTGATTATTTATTCATTTTACATATAATTTTCACGATGAAATCAGTATAAATAGTGCATTTGAACACCGAAAATGCAACTGATTCCAATTTTACCCATTAATTTGTTTATAACAATTTAAAAAATGAAGGAATTTAATTTATATTGGATAATTTTCATTTATCGAGAGCAAATTTTCTAATCCCATATATTTTTGAGAAACATCAATAAATAGGATAAAATAGGAGGCACGAATATAAAAAAAAAAATTTTGTTGTCGACATTTTTCAACAACTGTTGTATCGTAATTTCCTTAAGGTCGAGCGTGATTACACTGAAACAAAACTTGACTGTCTTACAGAATTTTTGTTTGAATTATTAAAACCGATTCGATGTGAAGACATCATGGAACCAAAAGAATCTCCTTGACAACAAATATGAAAGTTGATATGTCGAAGATGTGCAAAATTTATGTTTTATAACAAACGTTTCTTTGCGTGAACAAACGGAATTGCTGCACTATTAAGAGAGTTTAGAAAATTTATTTATCGCGATTGTCTGAAGTTTGACACCAGTGTTTTCTCAATTTTTAGAAACCAAATTTTCATAAATTTAAGAAAACGGAATATTCATGTTATAAGTGTGAAGCTGTCTGAAATAAAAATACAATTTATTATTTTAGTCATGGAGTAAGGAGACCAAACTGTTCGCCTCGTTTTGAGTGGAATATCGACGAGAGGTCTTTCATTGGTGGGTTATTCATTGATTAAAATTTACCGTCAACAAACCATCAATCAAAAATTTTTCGAATTTTTCTCGCAGATATTCCACTCAAAACCAGGCGACTCTCTCACACTCTTCTAAACTATTTCCCAAAATTCGAGATTAATTTTTTATTGATTATCGATTGATTGATCATTATCGTTTGGTCTCCTTTCTATTACTCCATGATTTTAGTTATTTTTTGTCAATGAGTGAAGTAATGTGCTGCTATCGATAGACAGCTTATATTATTTTTTTCCATGTAGGCAGTCGAACTTTTAAAACTGAATTTAAAGTATATTGTAAAGGAACATGAACTTTGAGAATTAAAAATTAAACTACTTATGCACTGAAACCTGTTCTACAGGTTGAGAACCTCCTTAACTCAACTTTTTTTTTATCGAAATTGAGATTTTAATTTCGTCGAGCTCGTCTCAAAAAGTCACACCTAATAAAAAAATGTTAGTAATAATTAAATGAAAAGAGGACGTAGGTCATTGAAAATGGTAGTGACGTAAGTTTGATACGTCGTAAAAAGAGAGCATAATGCTCTCAAAAGGGCGCATCTCAACGAATTCTGGTTAATAGGCCTGTTTGCATTATTAAAAAACGGATGTATTTAGTTAGAGTTGGTCGACGGCTTGACTCCTCTCACGTCGGGATTGTATTCCTTGATTAAAAAGTAAGTAAAGAAAAATGGTAGGTATTCCGAGCATGCGATATTGTTTCTCGAGGGTGTTAGAACTTCATCTCTTATTGCACTCAATGGATTAAAAAATCAGCCTAACTATTGTGATGATTTCGGAATTTTTTAAATTCCGATAGTACATGAATCAAAAATATTTGCAAGTGCCTCTTATCAAATTCGGGCAAGTTTTCCTTTGGAGGTTGTTTGTCAGGTGTGTTAGAACTTCATCTCTTATTGCATTGACTTGAGCTCCTTGGCCCAGGGAAATATAAGATTAAACAGGCCGATTTTTGTCGATCTTTTTCGAGTAAATAAACGGATTCCCGAAAAAAATTCCGGGTCCGTAAGGTACCTTCTAGATTTCCTAAGGGTGCTTGACTCCAAACGGAATCGGGATTGGTGAATCTTCCCGCCGCGCGGGCACATTCTCATCGTGCGCAGGTGCCTAGACCTTTCGAATACTCGAATAACATGCTAACATTATAGTTTGATGTTTATTTTATAAACTGCATATGCCTAAAAGTTCAGGAATCGTTTCAAAGGTTATAAATTTTAATGTTAAAAAAATATGTCAAATGGCCCGTCTTAGGAACCTCATTTCCTAAAAAATCGTATCTTCATTCAGATACCATTTTTTGCTCTAGCTCGAAATCACCCAAAGTGCAGATACGTCGTTTTTTGCTTGCACTGTAGTATTGCATTAATTAAAAAAAATTAAAACGCGAATCACTCGAATCTGACCCATTTCTCGAGGGGGTGGGGCACCCTACATTCTCGTAATTAGCACAACATTTTACGTAATATTCAGCAAAAAAGTCCGACGGACCTAGAACGGCACACGGAATTACACCTAGCTCCTGGAGTATATAAAATTCAAATTTTAGTGCCAAACTATGGGTTCTATTAAAAAACGGTTAAATGCAATTTTGTAGACCTTCCTGAAGTGGATAATTGTGTTTATGGACTATTTATCGTATCTAGCGTGGTTTCGTGGAAAAGTTGAATTTTAAATTTTACTAGTTTTATTTTTCATGGCTAAAACCATAAATTTTTGCGGTATAAGGCTGGTTAACGAACTTGACCTGTCTGTTTGGACCACAAAAGAGTGTACTGAAGGAAAAGTTCGGTAGAGAACAAAATCAGCTCATTAGCCAAACCTTTTTAACCCTCCCTTGTCACAAAATTGTGCCCGATAGTCAGTTTACAGTGCATAGCAATGCATAAATCTGTATTTTAATACGCATAATCCCTGCATAATTTCAGCACTTTTACTACATAATCACTGCATAAAAGGCTTAAATTTTATCGCATAATTCAGCATTCTCAAATACATAAAGTTGACATCCCTAGTAATAAGTTTTTCTTGAATATCTCCGTTCGAACAGAAATTGAGTTAAGGAGGTACGGTGATTATGCAATCTCAATACGATTTTTTTCAATTTAAAATATTGTATCAATGAATAGTTGTTACGTGATTGTGCAAAATTCAAATTAATGTACCGGTGCTAGTTTTTAATATATTTAGCTTTAAAGTTACTGATTTTTGCATGGGGTCTTATGGAAGAGCAGTAGCTGCGCTGTATGTAATGAATTTTCACGACTAGGATTTCAATACGATTTTTCCAAAAAACATATAATAAGATAGTTCAAATCTTTCTGAATTCAGATATATAATCAAATATGGGCCTTTCGGGGCTATTTATCTTTTTTTTCTCAAATTACCGATACATATCTCAAACTTTCTTGTATTGGGCCTGATTGGGCGTCCAACGACATAACCACCGGTGTGTGTCGGCGCGGTAGCTGGCAACATCGCGCTAATTTTAGTCTATGAAGCTGAGTATAGTAGAAGTAGAGAAGCAGAAGGAAAAAGGAGAACGCTCCATGTCAATAGGGGGATAGAAAAAGATGCACTGTGAAAAGAGGGAAAATACGTCGGTCGCGACGTTGCCAGCTAAATACGACCTCCAGCGCTAGTGAAATGCCTTACTTTTATTTATATTTTCTCAACTAAAAAATTTTTCAAAGTCAATAATTGTTACCGCATAAAAACTTGAATTGAACGTAAATATTTATGGCAACCTTTTTGAATTTCTGTGATTAACAGAATTTCAGACCCTCGGTTGACAAGAAATGCCTTCACCGTTCCTCCTTAATCATTTTTTTCAAGTGACAGCTTTTTCTGTGTCAGGTTCGGCGTTTTTTGGGACACGCCGTTCTTTGATAAGGATTTTCTCGCGGATGGTTGCTTTTTTTAGACGCTTCTTTCGTGATCCAATGGAGCTAAATAATACCTCAAAACTAATTTGTTGCTTTTTTCTTCAAAAAAAAAAAAATAAATAAAATTCTTTTTGAGTCAAAATCGGCGTTTTTGGGAACACACCGTTTCTTTTATGAATGTTTTTTCGCGAATGGTTGCTTTTTTAAAGCACTTCTTTGAGATTCAGTACAATTAAGTAATATCTCGACAGTGATTTCTGTTTTTAAAATAAAATGCGTTAAAGTAAGTCAGTTTTTTGTGTCTCCTGAGAAATTCGAATTTTGGCATTCACGCTCTTATGCCTCGAGACCCTTCAATTATGTACTCACTCGCACACTATATGTGCATATTCGCATAACCATAGCATCAGTTCACTTTCGAAGAAAAATTTTCAACTACTGAGAAAATCTTACATTTTTTAAGAATTTAAGGTCATGTTTATTGGGTTTTCTCAACGGAAATGCATCATATTTCAACAAAAAAATCATGAAGTATTAAGAAAAGTTAATAAGTTTTAATAATTTATGCTCACGTTTGAGTTTTTTTCACATTTTAAACAAAAGGCATCAAACATTTAGAAAAGCTTACTAAGGTTTGAGAATTTGAAGTTATGTTCGGTTTTTTTTAGAGAATTGGATACTTCAATTTAAAAATCATGACATATTGAGGAAACCATACGAGTTTTCTCGAACGAAATAGATGTTTGAACACAAAAATCATCAACTATTGAGGAAATCTTATCAGTTTGAAAGTTATATTTGGATTTTTTCAACTTGAATGTATATTTTAAAAGAAAAATCGTCAGGTATTAAAAAAAGCTTACAAGTTTAAAGAAATTGAGGTTATCCTTTGATTCTATAAATGAAAATGGATATTCTGAAGAAAAATTATCAATTCGTGAGAAGAACTAACAATTTCTAAGCGAGAGCGGAAAAATGAGCATATCAAGAGAAGTGGGATGGGACCGACCATGCTGTCAAATGGAAGCAAACTTCCCACCAACAAGCTTAGATGTAAAAGATTTTTCGGAGACAGGAGCGGCACTGCAAATGCACTCGCGGGAAGGAGCATTCATTCATTTTCACCGCATTTCCTATTTAGCACGGGAAAACCGGGTCCCATGACAAGATCGCGAGCAATACCTATAAATAAGATCAAAAACACAGGGGCACAAATACTCAGAATAAGCGTTGACTCAGGAGAGGAAAAGTGTGCAAATGATAAAAGAAAGTCGCTGTGAATTCTTGCTATTATAAACACTTACTAAAAGTATTCATTTTTATATTTCATGAGTTGATAATAATTTTGAAAGGTTAAATGATTTTTGAATTATTTACTTGTCTTGAAATGAATGGTAATGATTATATAATTCATGATTTTATTATATCAAATGACAGACTTGTATTTATACGTACTTATATTGTTGTAATATGTGCAAGAAAATTATAGAGAAGGTGCATCATGTAGAATTGTATAAATAAAGTAAGTGTTGAACACCCTATTCTTGCTTCATCGAACAATAATATCACTCGCATTTCCAAAGTCTAGTTTTTTCATCAAAGGAAAAATACAGAACATTGAAATTAGTAGAGCGAAATGTATGGTTTTGAATATGTTCAAGGAAGTATTCAAATTTCACGTCGAGAATATGAAAATCTGCAAATCGTTATAAAATTCCCAACCCTTATTCGCAAATATTTCTCATTATTAGATTTGGACAGAGCAGGAGATTGTAAAGAACAATCAAATGTGGATCAAAACACTTTATTATTTGTTCATAAAATACACTTGAAGCTATCAGAATTATCAAGTTCCGACAGATGACGCAGGTGGCTTACAAATTAATAACAACTGGAATCATTGCATGAAGCAGGCTTCAAACTTAATAACAAACAAGTTTGTACATTTCTATATAATAGTACAAATAAGCAAGTGTTAATAATTAGTAAACTATCTGAGTTATCTATCGCAACTGTTGATAATTTCGATAACTACACTGCCGTGCCAAACAAGAATACATGTAACTACATTCAAAGTCGAGCTGAGATATAGGCGTAAATGTATTTTTCATGAACAAAGGAAGAAAAGAGGGTATCTTTAGACAAATGACGATGCACTGCACGAGCTCATGTAGTTACGGGTTTTTGTTTTTATACATTGCCAGTTACAGGTCTTTTATTCTGTGTGACTAGAAATTTGCTGATGCAAGCGAAATAAAATTGTTTGTTAAAGCCTTAATTACCTTTATTTTATTACAAATCATTTAACGTATGAAAGAGTGAGTTTGTACGATCGTAAATATATCAATATCTCAAATTTCATGAAAAATGTAGTTACCGGTTTTCTTGTTTTGCACGTTAGTACAGGTGTATTATATGAACAAATAATGAAGTATTCTGATTCAGACTTAATTGTTCTTTACTATCTCCTGCTATGTCTAAATCTAAGAATAAGAAATCTTTGCGAATAAGGGTCGGTGATTTTAAACCGGTTTGCAGATTCTCGTATTCTCGAGGTTTTTTTAATACCTCCTTCAACATGTTTAAAATCATAATTTTCTCTCTTCTAACTTCAATATTCTGTATTTCTAATTTGATGAGAAAATTAGGCTTTATGAATGCGAGTAATGTTATTATTCGATAAAAGCGAGAATAGAGTCTTCAACACATACCTTATTTAAATATTCTACATGATGCGTTCCTTGCACATTACAATATAATAAATACGTATAACTACAACTTTGTCATTTGATATAATATAATAATGAATTATATAATCATTATCATTCATGTGAAGATAAGTAAAAATTCAAAAATAAATGAAACTTTCAAAATTATTATCTACTCTTGAAACATCAGAATAAATAGTTTTAGTGAATGTTTAACAGTAAGAATACAGAGCGGCATTATTTTATTATTTGCACACTTTTCCTCTCCGCAATCAACGTTTATTTCGAGAAGAAATCAATTAGTCATGCAGGTGCGGCTTTACCGACGAAGTAAATTGGCAGCGCACTACGGTCAAGCGTCCAGCTGTCATGCACAGAGGTAATTTTCTCTAGAGTATTTTTGCCCTCGCGTGTGTAATCAATTCATAGGTATTATTCGTAATTTTGTCATGGACTCCGGTTTTCACGTGCTAAATAAGAAATGCGGTGAATGTGAATGATTGCTCCTTTCCGCGAGTGCATCAGCAGTATCGCTCCTGTCTCCGAAAAATCATTTACATGTAAGCTTGTTGGTGGGAAGTTTGCTCCCATGTGACAGCATGGTC
>JAUMHM010087528.1:0-10311 GCA_032362435.1 Melikaiella ostensackeni | reverse complement strand
CGGAACGGACGAGTTGATATGCAAGCTCTTCCGCATATGCATGATCTTACGTGTGGCGATATCGAGGGCCGTGAGCTTGTGCTTGGTCCATGGGACCACCCCAAATGAATAGAGTAGAACCGGGACGGCAAGCATGTTAATTGCAGATATCTAGGAGGTCGCCCAGTATCCCAGAGACACCATTTGAGATACATCACCCGTGTCATTCAGCTTTTGGCACGGTTGTTCACGCCTTAGTTAGGGAGTTTTATAGCGGGACCATCCCTGACAATTGTCCGCGACTGCTTATTAACTATTGTAACCGTATTCGGCAACGGTTGTATAAGAAATAAAGCGGAAAAAATTCTGAAAAAAATTACTGAAGTTTATTGCACTGAAAAGAATAGTACAATATTTTGGCATCAAATTCACGTGCTACTTAAAATCTTATAGAATCATTCAAGAACTACATTGGTAATAATACTGTCGTTAAGATTCCGTTAAACATACTCTCAATCCATTAAAATTGTAACACATCAAAACCACACCTACACTTCAACTCATCTATTAATGCGTAGGGCTGAAAGATATGCACAATCATCCAACTAATTTTGATAATATTGAAATATCACACAATTTGTTAAACAATAAATTAATAAATAAATATGGATTTACTATCATAACACATCAAATAAATAATGAATGCAGCAACAAAATCACAATTTCACTTCAAACCATCTAATAATACATAAGGCTGACAAAAAACGCACATTCATCCAACAAATTATAGCCATATTACAATATCACACAATTTGTTAAACAATAAATTATAAAATAGATATGGATTTTGTATCACGATACTTGAAATAAATAATACATGCAGCAATGAGTGACTAATGCTATTAATTAATTATATTAACCTTTGCATTTCACACTAAATATTTTCATGTTATATATTCATACCTTATACTTTTTCTCTATGTTCATTTTAATTAAACTTTAATTTGAAGTTCGTATTCATAAATTGCACATTATTATTGGCATAATATTAATATCACGAATTATTTAACTGACGCACATGCTACACGAGTTTTATTTCTTTTGCTCCTTCTGATTATTATTATCTATATTATAATTAACATTGATTTTGTAATTATAATGTCCATTAGTCATTTTTACAATTTTACGCCACATTTTTGATTTGCAGAAAAATTATTTTGTACAAATTTGTAGCTTTTAGAGGTTCCAATAAGTGTTCCAAAATTCTTATGTATACAGATTTTTAGGATATTACAATTATTATATTGTTCACTTGTAAAAGCTTGAAAGCTTTATTGTACCTTTCAAGAGAAAAAAATTCTAAACCACGTGTTTACAAAAAACATATTCCATCAATTTTAAATCCCATCGACTTTCCTTTTTTTGTACTAGTCGATTAATTTTATTAATGTCATTACTTTTTATTAAGTTTTATTCGGCTTCCAGTTTTAGTCCATTTCTTATTGACAATAAACTGAATTTTACATGAGTCATTAATATTTTTAAGTTCTCTCTCATACTACATTTGAATCTCCCGCATATCCCGATCTGTTCCGAATGGTCCCGAAACAAAACGTACATAAAAAATGGCGGCTCGGACGCCTTCAAGTAGGCACACATGTTTTCCTTTGAATCCTGTATCCAATGTTTTAAAAAAAATTGGTCAAACAACCACCGCAGGGTCCCCCTGGGAGCGAGTGCTATCCATGAAAATGACACCGGCTCCCATCAGAATCGCGGTAAATCACACCTATGGCCACGCCTCACAACCGTGAGATGGGCGGCCACGTGCGGCCCGGTGTATCACACACATACACACACACACACACACATGTTGTAACGTGGTGGTTTGCATCACGTAAATGACCCTCTTTCAAGACCGATTTAATTTATCTGAACAGTGAAAACGGCCAACGGGAACTCAAAGTTATATAACTGAATGAGAGTGTGCGATTGAGTGTGAGATCTATGAGAGGACTATTAGAGATTTATTTGAATTCATTCAGGTTCAAGCTACTTTGCGTTTGTATTGCCTACCTGGTGCGCCGAAGACCAAACTTTTTTTACAGGGCTATCATGCATTCAATACCCGTCTGAGATACGCAGTTTGTCTTATTATGATGTAAAGTTTATTCCATCCTCCAATCACTGCATCAAAAAGCAGTATTTCGTATGCAAAGCTTGCATTATACGATAATTACTTATAACCACTTTGCGAGCTGTCAAAAACATTAGAAGCCGCCATATGGCCTATATAGTAGATACAAGGCCCACTACCAGAGGGCAGCAGCTAACGGACGAACAGTCACACAGCTCGGCGACTGACGCACTCAGACGGAAAGGCGGGGAAAAGCTCAGTTCTGAGCTGGCCGTTCCGAAGGAACTATGTTTCGAGTTTTCGGGAGAATCACACGTGGAATATTAAAATTTTTAGTAATTTGAGCATATATAAAATGAGTGTTGGAGTTTCTTGAATATAAAATTTTGTAGAATTTATCTGAAATTCAGCTGAAGTAAACTCAGTTGCGGAATGATTTGTCCGACTATGAGTCTTTCGTCATGTAGTCATAACTAGGTTCAAGGCTATGAACTATTGTCTGAATTACATACAGTGACACTTTGTTGACGATGTATGTATTTACCTTGTGTCAGAAATTGAGAACCGATCTTATTGTGATTCTGTTCTCGTACTTTCATATCATTCATCAATTAAAACTTGTATAAAATTTCACCTCATTCCTTTATTAAAATAAATTGTATTTTATGTTCTTATCAACATCTTGGGTTTGATTCGTTTCTTACGCCCCCACGAACTCCCTCTTACGATGAGCTAGGTGGGAATAAGAATTTCAAGTCTCTGCAAATTTCCAGAAAATTTTAGTGTTATGTTTCAGGATTAACTTTGAGTGGTATCTCATGATACCTGGCGTCTGACAATCATAAGCAAATAATACGTTGCGTTCAATGTTGTACGGCACTTGAAGCCTTACGTCCCAATAAGGTGGAGACTGTCGTTACAAAGTTTTGGCGCCCAACGTGGGGCCTGAAACGAATCAAATTTGGGACTTTACAATTTCATGTATCTTTTATGTGATTTCTGCGACCATTTCAGACTCATTATTTTTCATGACCCACATTTTTCATTCTTTTGGGATTTCACGGACCCTAACGACTCTAACCAATTGTCTCACTTACATGTTGTTGTGTGGGTTCGATTAGACCATTTGGCATGAGTTCGCTTGTGTTGATTTTTGCCTAGCTAATTCATTTCATTGGCTAGACTTTTATCATTTATTAGAGTTCTGATATAGATTCGCCAATGCGCCATTGGAATTACAAATCCGTATTTTGTCCCTTTTATAGACTTTAGGATTTCAAAAATTATTTAAAGGGCTTCGAATTATTAAATTTTAGAATTTAGGGATTTTGAGTAAAATGGATCATTCTACCATTAAGATCGATAAGTTGTGGGCGGAAACTACTGACTCCATGATAAGCTGGGCGAGTTCTTTGACAGTAGAGAAACTTCGTGAAACACTCGGGTATCTCGACCTCTCTACTGAAGGGGATGATATGGCGATAAGATGGCGTCTGATAAAATTCCAGTAGTGTTTCTATTGCGACGTCGCGCGCTCCGCCAGTAATCCCACCCACCATTCGCGATACACACACTGCTACGAAAGCTGCGTTTTCTCCGACTACAAGCATCGGTAGCGTTACTTTTGCGAGAAATAAAGCTAATATAGTGACGTTTGCTTCATTTGATCAAACTGCACTTGTGTATACCCCCGCGAGTCGGTCTACTATGATACCAGCCTCCTTTCAGAACGTAGTTGAATCGACAAGGCTTAGGATGACTCCTTTTACCAGCGATTATGGTCAGGCTAGTGACGTAAGTAATGACGCGCGCCCTTCCATTTTTTAAAACTTTTCTGAGCCAGGCAATCAGACTTCACAGGGAGAAAACATAGATTCAGATGCGAGTTATGTTACGGCCACCGTGCCTGACAATAACCATCACAACAGTACTAATCCATTTTTTAATTCATTTTCACCAAATAATGATCCCTTTTCCACTGATAATATTCCGCACAGTTATTAAGATAATAGATCTAGAGTTCAAGTGTCCTCTCCTAGTCCAATAAGCAATTTGCCGGCACCTGCTCGCCTGCGAAGTAGGGTTGATATCCACGCCGTAGTCAGAAAATGGAATATTAAATACGACGGAAAACGCGATAGCAGTGCGAAGGAATTCCTAACTCAAGTGGAAAAGTGTCGCAGAGGCAGTTGTTTATCCGATGCTGATCTTTTTAGAGCGTTTCCCTTTCTATTAGAAGCTTCCGCTCAACATTGGTACAGGTTCGATAGTAGGAAATGAGACACCTGGCAGCAGTTTACACAGCTTTCAGGCGTAGGTACGGAGGATTAAATTTTCAAGCGCGAGCTAGCGATGCAGGGCGTAGAAGGACGCAAGGTCCAGATCAGCCAATAGCTGAATATCTGTTAAATATTCACTTCATCTTCCGGCATTATGATCCTCCAATATCAGAGTTAGAGCAGTTACAACTTGCTATCAACAATTTACATCCTTAGTATCTGATGCTCTGCCTAAGGTTGAGTACAGAACTTTCAAAGAATTGGAGGATGCGGGCGAACGATTCGAAGCAGCTAGTGCTATTAAGAAAGGATATCTGCCCCCTCCCTCAACTAAAGATAGCGTTTTACCAGAATTTTCCAACCGTGCGGATACTAGTAAAGCGGAAGGTATGGCAGCCGCCGGGAACGAACCCATAGCCTAAAATGGTACTAATAATATTAGTAACAGTGGGAAAAGTAATAACAATAACAATGGAAAACAAGGCAGTGAAGGTCGTGGTAAAAATCGAGGTGGAAAACGAATTTTTCGGCTGATGCCGTGGGTTCCAATGTTCAAGGGCCAACACAATCAAGCACTGTGCACACCACCGCTGGTGGCACACGAAGAGAAGTGCTTTATGTATGTTAGAATTGTAAGAAGCCAGGACACGGTCACCATGCCTGCTCTAAACCTAAGAGTATTTTTTGCCACTACTGTAGCAAACCAGGTTAATATTCGACGAGCTGTAGCGGATGCTCCGGACCCAGTTCGGGAAACGAATAAGGGCAAGTGGTAATAGGGCCCAACCACTGCTCGCATTCATTGTTGCGGCCCCTCAGATTTTCTTCGATCAAGTAAATACGTTACTTGATGAGAGGCGCCTGTTTATTACTGTTTGTGTAGATGGCCAGCCACTAAACGGACTCTTTGATCCCAGCTCGTGCTGCACTTACATAGGCAAGCAAGCATTCGGGAAGTTTCGTAGTTTGCTTGAGAAATTAGCGGATCAGTCACGCCATTTGGCCATGACTTTGACGAATTATTCGATTTTGATGTTAGGTTTAAGCAACGAATTTGGAGAATAAATGATGGCATTTGGCGATCGTATCAGGGACGAGAAGTCGGGTTTGAACCAACCCTGTCAAATATTAACGAAACTCTGAAAGATCGTGTGGAGACTGCGGATGTTTCTCTTTCGCATCAAGCGATAAGGGCCTGTGCTGCCATAAAGGAATCACAGCCTTCCGAGGCTAAATATTTTTATGATTTTCTTGAGAGGAAAATTCCTCCCATACCGGCCAAGCTTCCGGCCACACACTTGGTGGAGCATCATATCCATGTTTAGCGACACCTTTGCATCAGACAGGTTTATCGGCGTCTTTCGCTCAAGGTCGAAGAATCCTTGAGGGAATCCGCCCAAAGGCTTGAAGATGAGGGAATTATTAGCCCTGGTAGAAGCGAATGGTGCAACCCCGTAGTAATGGTTAGAAAGTCCGACGGAGATTACAGACTCTGTATCGACTTTAGAAAATTGAATGAGGTAGCGAAGAAAGACGCGTGCTCAATGAGAAACATGAGCACTATTTTAGATAAGCTTGTTGCCGCACGATACATTTCTAAGATTGACCTAAGTCAGGCGTTTCACCAGATTCCTCTCTCAGAGGAGTGTAAAGGACTTACCGCTTTTCCTGTGCCGCGTAAGGGGCTCTATCACTATAATCGTATGTCTTTCGGCTTATCGGGCGCTCCGGCAACGTTTCAGCGATTGCTGGACCGACTAATAACACCGGAATTAGAGCCCCATGCTTTCGCGTACATGGATGACATAATTGTGGTGAGCGAAACTTTTGACGAACACATCCACTGATTAGAGAGAGTTCTGGATGTAGTTATGAATGCCGGGCTTACTGTCAATCCAGGTAAGAGAGAATTTGGTTGTAGTCAGGTACGTTATCTCGGTTATCTGGTGGGTAGAACGGGAATGCATCCAGACCCGGAAAAGTTGTGCCAATAGCATGGTATCCGGCGCTCACTAACTGGGGTAAACTCAGACCGTTTCTAGACATGGTTTCGTGGTAATGACGGTTTGTGAAGGACTTTACCACAAAAGCAGAACCTCTATATCGATTATTAAAGAAAAACCGAAGGTTTGAATGGGGGGATGATCAGGGAAAGGCTTTCCAAGAGTTAAAATCAGCTCTTATAACCGCTCCCACATCATCGAGACCAAACTTTAGTTTACCGTTCTGTTTACAAACTAACGCAAGTGGTACGGGTCTGGGAGCCGTCCTCACCCAGATGCAAGACGGTGAAGAACACGTCATAGCCTTTGCTAGCAGATCTATGCAGGGCGCCGAGAAGAACTATACCGTGACTGAAAAGGAGTTTTTGGCAGTAGCATGGGCGGTGGAAAGATTTAGGCCATACTTGGAAGGGTATCACTTCATCGTGATTTCAGATTCACAGTAGTCTCCGATGGCTTTACAATCTGAAAGATCCTACTGGTAGGTTGGGTACATGGGCCCTTAAGTTGTTACAGTATGATTTTGGAGTTAAACACAGGAAAGGTGCCCTCCACCGTGTACCAGATGTACTCTCACGCATGTTTGAACCGGATCAGGAGGTAGTATGTGCCATCGGGGAAACAGACGATTTGCGGTATACCTGAAGGACGAAGTTATTCCAAGAGATGCCGTATCAGTTTCCCGATTGGAAACCAGAAGGCAATCGGCTATATTGTTACCGTCCTGACCATCTCACCGATCCGTTGTTGCCTGATTTAGAGGCCTGAAAACTGGTCTTATCTTTGGAGCTTCGCGATAAGGCGATTAGTGAGGCATACGATACTACGACGTCTGGGCATTTGGGTGTGGATAAAACCTTCCAGCGTCTTTCGTTGCTTTACTATTGGCCTGGCATGTTCAATGACGTTGCAAAATACGTCCGAGCGTGCAAAATCTGCCAAAAGATGAAGGTAGACCGAGCAGGTCCGGTAGGTCTGATGGGTAAACGGGTAATCGAGCAACCATGGTTGGTGGTAGCGGCGGACATAATAGGTCCTTTTGCACCCAGTCGCTCTGGTTATCAGTATATCTTGGTCTTTCAAGGCATGTTTACCAAATGGATCGAGGTCCTACCTTTAGGAAAGGCTAATGCCATTAATGTCCGTTCAGGGTAATAAAGGTCATTAGTCCGGTAATTTATGAGATCTAAGATGAATCTGAAGTGATTGAGAAAGTTCATATAAAAGACCTTCAACATTATTGGTCGATTGATCCGGACTTAGTTAATGAAAAACCTTCTTTGCAGCTCGAAGATGAAGAAACGAGTTCCGAAGCTCCGCTCGGAGACGGTGCAAGAGCTGAGGAGGCGCAGGGGTCATTCCTGTCGTAGGGAATTCAGGGGGAGTCAGACGATCGACCAGTACCCAGGGCTTCGACCAGTCCTCCTAGAAGGAAAAGGGGAAGACCCCCAAAAGCCAAAAACTCAACCGGATCCAGAAATGCGAGAGAGCTCGAAACAGAAGGGAATCGATCGGGACGAGAAAGTGAGGGAGCCTCAGATCCGGCCGTCCGGTCCAGAACCAATCGAATCGAGCACCCACAGACCCCAGGAGACCCGCCAGGTAAAATGCGCGGAAGACTTCGGAGAAGAACCTTCGGTATCCCGGTCACCCACCTCGTCCGTCGTCGTGGTCTAGGAAGACCTAGGAAACTCCAAGGGAACGGTGCCGAGGATCCCGGACCCTGTCGGGCCAAAGAAACAGAGGAGAAAGAAGAAGGACCCCACCGTAGTAATCGGCTCCGAAATCGAAAGTAGGATACCTTCGAAATCCTCTTCTGCTTCGAAGTGAACGGTAGGGAATGGAGTCCAGCGGTGGGAATTCGGATTAACGTTGTAGGACCTCGGAAGACTTTGAGATACCGTGGTCCACGTACCAAATCAATTGGGGAAAGGGGCAGTTCTGGATGCTGATCATCTGATCATCCAGGCCCTGGCCGACGCCATCCTGAGGCGACTCTAGTGGAGTAAATCCACTGATTTAGATTCAAGTTTTCTCTTTTCTCTTTTTTATCTTTGCGTTGTTCAGTTGGTAGGATTGTATAAATAGTTATAGTCATTTGTTTGAGTTCGAATTATTAGTTTGTAGGGCTGTATAGATAGTTATAGTCGTTCGTTTGATTTCAAATCGTTAGTTCGTAAGGTTGTATAGTTAGTTATAATGATTTACCTTGTGAGTTCCGATTACAAGTTTGTAGGGCTGTATAGTTAGTTGTAAGCATTTTGCCGTTCAAATTTAGATTAGTAGTTTGTAAGCATTTCGTGCAGGACTATAATCCGATAGGGTATTTAGATATTAGTCATTCGTAAAAAAAAATCGATCGCGTCCATAAGTTGAAAGCTTCACCAGTCCATTCGAATTAGAACTTGACAATTAGTAATAACTTCAGATTACAGCGACATTTTTTTTGTTTGTGATTGGGTTTGGTAAATAGCACACTACAATCAAGATGATTTTTTTTTCCTCAAACGTTACCATCTTATTTTAGGCATGTCCACTTACTTCCCAATCAAGTTTAGTTAGTCGAAACCAACGTCGGTTACTCAATTCTCTTTGGTGTATGCTTTTTTGAGTCAAGCTACAGTTTCAGGGAATACAGAGCATAATCACGTTTTGTGTCGTGATCATCTGTCAGTATTGTCTTACTATAGTTCTCATTACATTTCTACCTCTTATTAACACTCATCATCTGTCATGCCTAACACGCATATCTCATGACGATTTACTCGGCTTCCGAGACAAAAGTAAAATCAAAGTCAGAATCAACTACTTGGACTCAACTAAAATGTTAAGATCACGATAATATTTTGCTGGGAGATTGGACTTCTGACGCCTGCTGGCTTTCCAGCCCATCATTGTCACTCTGGGGGGGGGGGGGGGTGTTGTAACGTGGTGGTTTGCATCACGTTAATAATCCTCTTCCCAGACAGATTTAATTTATCTAAACAGTGAAAACGTTCAGCGGGAACTCAAAGTAATATAACTGAATGGGAGCGTGCGATTGAGTGTGAGATCTATGAGAGCACTATTAGAGATTTATTTGAATTCATTAGGTTTAAGCTACTTTGCGTTTATATTGCCTACCTGGTGCTCTGAAGACCAAGCTTGGTTTACAGGGCTATCACGTATTCAATACCCGTCTGAGATACGCAGGTCGTCTTATTATTATGTAAAATTTATTCCATCCTCCAATCTCTGCATCAAAAAGCAGTATTTCGTATGCAAAGCTTGCATTATACGATAATTACTTATAACCACTATGCTAACTGTCAAGTACATTAGAAGCCGCCATATTGCCTATATAGTAGATACAAGGCTCACTACCAGAGGGCAGCAGCTGACGGATGAACAGTCACACAGCTCGGCGACTGACGCACTCAGACGGGAAGGCGGGGAAAGCTCAGTTCTGAGTTGGCCGTTCCAAAGGGACTATGTTTGGAGTTTTCGGGAGAATTACACGTGGAATCTTGCCAAGCCATAGAGGTTAAATCCAAATAAGATCCAAAGGGATAGTTTCCGGTACTTTTGGACTTCGGAGAACCTAAGGTAGGCGTCTGAAAGGATCTCCCTTTTAGAGATTTATCTGTATTTTCTTCTCATCAATTGGTTGAGCTTTAGTGTAGCATTTAGAATCTGGCCAACGCCCAGTCATGGCGTCAAGCCGTTTTGTGAGTTTCGCGTTTTCCAGATATTTTGTCAAGTTTAGAATGTTTTTGAGCATTTTTCGAGTCTAATATTAAAATTTTGAGTAATTTGAGCATACCACCTTGATCAAAAAGTTTTAGGACTTTATTTTCAAAATCAAAAATACAACTTTATTCATCATAATCGATATTGTCCCCTTCAAAGTACTCCCCATCGACTGCAACGCACT
>JAUMHM010087527.1:0-10311 GCA_032362435.1 Melikaiella ostensackeni | reverse complement strand
AATATAGCTATGTGGATTCTGGAACAATGACGTATCGATCGAGCATCAAAACCTGTCAGGAATATGCTTTACTGACCAAGGGTAATACCGGCTGTAGGTAATGTAGAAGAATCATCGCTCGGTCGGTAAGTGTTGCAGAGTGCGCATAGCTACCCTACTCCCTATACATCTTATTAAATATCAAAATATCCAAACCAATCTATACATGTTTATAGATACAAATTTCTAATATATATTTCTATCCATATACAAATTTTCAATTATATAAACGCTAATCTATTTTAGTGTTAAAACTTCGGATTTTCTGTTTCTGAGAGTGAGTGGTGTAACTCAAGAGCAGGGGACGCAAGGAATCTAATAATGCTAATACAAAGTACGAAAAAACCGTTGCAAATCACTGTACGAAAATTTATTGCATTCTCTCTTCAAACATTTGCTGAAGTAATTATTCTGAGTATTATTCATACTAATCATTTTCTTGTCTTGTACCTTCTACATCAACAGTTTTCTTATTTTCAGGTAATGAATAAATCCATCAGCTATCTGTATGTATTAATAACAGTAAATCAGAAAAACAGGCATAAATAAGGATAAATAAATTTTCTCATAGAATTTTATTTTTGAGCCTGCAATAAAAAATGAAGAAGGATACAATTCTCATCGACAACTTCTAGACACCGATCACTTGTAGCACATGAAACAAACTCCACTTTTTACAAGATAACAAAATTGTGAAAGATCTTCAACACAAATAAAGAAGGTGGGCAATAGAATCAGTCTCTATGACCAGTTCAATGCATATAGAGAAGCTTACTTGCAAATATTACAAGACTTCAGAAGCCTCTTCTTTTATGAATAAATTGTTAAATGTGTTTTGATTCTAGATTAACAAGAAAATTAATTTACTCAAGGCTCCATCGGCCTTAAGGAACACATTTTTATCACAATACTGGCGCTTCGCGCTTGATTTTCTATATACATTTATATGATTTTCTAATAAATTATGTAATCACAAAAATTTGAATTTGGAACATTAAGTTCTATCAAAAAATGGTTAAAAGACATTCTGTAGTCCTTTTTAAGAGGACCGATTTTCTTCTACAATTTTCATTCTATTTCGCCTTGTTTGGCTAATAATGTAATATCTCAATTTTCAAATAGCATTTTCGATGTTTAAAAAAAAGCCGTGAGATTAGATTTTTCATTTTTAATAAGACTTTCACGAATAGAAAAAAATATATACGTACCCCTTAAAGGTGGGACTTGGGGTTCTGTTTATCAGGAGGACAAGGAAGGAGGAAATCCTTCTCGTCCCTGAGAGAGAAGGGGACATACCGGCTTTCAAAAGTAAGAGCCATGCTCACAATGAGGTCCATTGAAATCAGGGACCTCGATGGAACGGTGACCGGAGATGAGATGAAGGCAGCCCTACGTAGAGCACTGGGCGAAGTCGACCTGGAGGGGCCCTGCAGGCTCTACCCTCGCTCCAGCGGGTCGAGGGCTGCAGTGGTTCAGCTGACTGAAACAGACGCCGGAAGTCTACTTCGGATAGGAAGAATAAAGGTCAGATGGGTAAACTGCCACATCCGAGAGCACACTGAGGTCGCCCGGTGCTTCCGGTGCTTCGGCTATGGCCATGTGTCGCGAGGCTGCAAAAACCCCGACAGGAAAGATTCCTGCTAGAGGTGCGGTACCGCAAACCAGAGATCTATGTGTGCAACCCGATTTATCTATCGGGGACTATTCAGAAACCAACGGGAGGTTTGTTTGGGTAGAGATGGCAAGTGTACGTGATTACAGCTGCTATTTCTCCCCAAACGCCCGTTTTAAGGTTTTCGCAACACAGATTATCGCTCTGGAGGAGAGCCCTAAGGAAGCCGTCGGGCCAGTACTCATTGCCGGTGACTTTAATAGTAAGTCACCGGTGTGGGGAGAAACCCGAATGGACCAGAGGAATCTTGTTGAGCGAAATGGCCGCGGAGTACGACCTGGGGGTAGTGAATCGGGGACAAGCAAACACCTTTAGACGGGGAAACGCGGGATCAATTATTGATCTCACTAACGTCACCCTGACTACCGTAAAAATAAGCGATGGGGGGGGGGGGGGGGTTCTCGAGAAGACAACCTCGAGCGATTACTGGTACATTGAGTTTAGTATAAAGGAAAGGCGCGAAAAATTAGTGGAAGGAAGGGGCAGCAGGAGAAACCGCGCCTCTTGGAACACTAAGCGACTTAACAGGGACAAACTACCGGATTTTGTCGAGAAAACCATGCTCACTGACTAGCTTGGTTGGGTTGGTCCCGCAGAGAAGATGGAGGACTCGGTGCGGGCGTCAAAGCCGAAAGTAATTACTGCATGCAACCACTCGATGCCGCGCCGGGGGCACAAAAGATTGAAGAAGTTCATGTACTGGTGGAACGTCACACTGTCGGGCTTACGTAGCGAATGGAACGCGGCAAAACGGAGAGACACCCGTTCCAAGGGTGACCCGCTGCTGCGAGAGGTATGAAAAAACGCTAAGACGGCACTTAAGGAGGCCATTAGGAGAAGCCAGCTCAAGCTGGAAGGACCTCCTCAGGGAAGTCGAGGAGAACCCATGGGGTCTAGCTTATAAAATAGTCAAAGAAAAAATGGTGACCAGGAGAAAGACCACCAGGCTGGCAACCCTGAGAAGGTTAGAAAAATCATACGGGGCCTGTTTCCACGTGTGGAATCATTCCTGCGAGAGGACTGGAGTTCCTGCGTGGTCCAGAGAGAGGAGTTTTCCACTCTCGAGGAACTACAGAAGGCAGGGCAGAGGTTGAAGGTTAGTAAGTCGCCGGTCATCGGTGAGATACTAAACGAGATCCTCAAAGAGGTGATGAGGTTTTACCCAGAGATGCTTTCAAAGGCTTTCAACTCCTGATAGCGAGAGGAAAGGTTCTCTGACAATTGGAAAAAGAAGAGGCTGTTTCTGCTCAGAATAGAAGAGAAACCTCTAGATAAGGCCTCATCCTTCAGAACAATATGCCTGTTAGATACATTGGGCCAGCTTTTGGAGGACATGATTCTACAAAGACTTCAGAGTCATATGCAAGGAGGAAATGCTTTATCAGAAAACCAGATCAGCCTTCGAAAAGGCAGGTCCACAGTAAACGCTATACATGCGGTAGTGGACATTGCAAAGAAGGCAAGAATGGGAACTGGTAAGCGTAAAGGATTCTGCGCGTTGGTCAGCATTGATATACGCAATACATTCAACAGCGCGAGAAGGAAGACCTGCATCGAAGCGATGAGACGTAAGAAAGTGCCGACCTACCTGCTGCGAATGGTAGACGACTATCTGAACGACAGGTAGGAGTTCTACGAGAGCGACACATGGAGCCTCGAAGAAAAGATGACATGTGGTGTCCCTCAGGGTCGCGGATAGGTCCATTCGTCTGGACTGTCATGTACCACGATTTTCTGCACATGGACCTGACAGCTGGTACGACGATCATCGGCTTCGCGGATGACGCTCTTGTTGTGTGTACCGCTGATGACTCAAGGATCCTGGAGTTGAGGATCAATGAGAGTCTGAGGCGAGTGAAGCGCTGGCTGGATGCCAAAGGCCTAGAGATGGCCTTGGAAAAGACCGAGGCGCTACTCGTCACTGACAGGAGATCCTTTTACTTACCGAAGATTGTTCTAGGCGGACTCAAAGTCGCGTGGAGCAAGAGCTTGAAGTACCTAGGAGTGTGGCTGGATAAGAGGTTGAACTTTCAGGAACACCTCAAAATCGCAGCCACCAAAGCCATACAGTGTGGGGGTAATCTATCTCGGATTATGTCCAACATTGGCGGACCCAGGGAAGCGAAACGAAGACTGGTGGCGAGTGTGATTCAATCGAAGGTGCTTTACGCAGCCCCAGTGTGGTCTTCGGCCCTAGAGAACCGCTCCATCACGCAAATGCTGTCTTCAGCACAGAGAGGTGTAGCGCTGAGAGGAATCTCAGCCTACCGCACGGCGTCAACGAGTGCAGTGCCGGTCCTGGCAAGCTTACCGTCAACAGATTTATTGGCGAGGGAAAGGCAAGAAGCCTACCTGCTCCGTAAGGAGCTTGCCCGCAACAACAACCAGTAGGTAAGCGCTTGCAAAAAGGAAGCTATCCGAAAGGAGGCAAGACACAGACTCGTAGAGAGATGGCAAAAAAGATGGCGTGAGGAACCAACAGGGAGATGGACTTATCGTCTAATCCCAGAACTTCTAACCTGGCTTGAGAGGCCGCATAGGGAGCTAGGCTTCTATTTGACGCAGGCGCTGACGGGGCACGGTTGTTTCAACGAAAGACGAAGAGGTGTGTGGTTATTGCGGAGCCCATGTGGACGACGCGGAACACACCCTCTTTGCCTGTGACCGTTGGAGCGAAGCAGGCGCGAGCTGGGCATGGGCTCCTTGAGGAACGGATGACGGAAGAGTCGCACTGCGACCATAAGCCGCAACCCACTTCCCGAGAAGTTTGAAGTCGAAAGGCGGTTCCGCGGGCAGTACTCGGGTTCGAAAGAGGTTTTTGGTTTTAATTAGTATGCCTAGACCCGTCCTAGGAGAACCCAATACAACGTCTATAAAAAATTTCGCCTTTTTTCCCTCCTCATGAGGATAAATTGTTCGAATTTTTTAGCACTACGAATAGCCGTACAAAGAATTTGCAAATTTAAAAAAGGGGGTCTCAAAAATTTTCAAAATGCTCAAACTTTTTGAATTTTGGTCCAAAATGGCTAACTAACAAAAGTGACCTTCATTTAAGGAAACTGAAATAGTATACCAAAGGCCAATCCAATCGGTCAATTCTTTAGAAAGTTATCGTGCGCACAAACTAAAGATCTACAGACACACAGGCAGACACATTCGTAATAACATGTTTTTTGGGTTCTGAGGGTCTCAAAACGTGAACATAGTCAACTTTTTTCAGAATCTGTGCACAAGACTCAATTCAAGGAACATGTTCCTTGCATATTTTCGAAAAATTCTAGATTATGCAAAAAAATTTAGTTCAGTTTCTAATTTGTGATTATTTTTCAGTAGCAAAAACTGTACATATAAAAAAGTCGCCATAATTTTGGAACCAATATGAAAACTTTTTTTCATTTTAAGAAATTTAGATTTACAAATGAGAAAAAAACAGAAGATATTACCCAATTTCAAAATTAAAATTTCATTTTTTTCGGATGCTAACCAAGAAACTTCCTTCCCCCAGCTTAAACTATTCGATTAATTTTAGCATTTTCACGCCGCCCTACTCTGGACAATGCCATTACCCCGACTGGAAGTCGCATCGACGTTGTAAGTTTCAAGTAAACCTTCTTCATTTTAATCAAAGTATACTTAATTGTGCTCGCTCGATTTCTCGGCGTTCAAATCCTTTTCTCTCCTCGTTAAGTAAATCCCGCTATAAGTTGTCATCGAAGTATTATACACCAACATAAAAAAGCAAGCGATCGAGGTTTCCAATACCGACTCCAAAAGTGTTTGACTTAAATATTTTCATTTCTATGTTATTTCACGTTAAGACTATATTTGTTTTTTTGAGTACCCCAAACCGATATTCGATAATCTATACTTTTCATCGGGATACCTTTTGCAATTAATATCGATTGAAATTACTTCACAAGGCAGCCTCCCTATTGCTTTTAATTGCGAATCGACATTTAAATATTTCCAGTTCATTTTAATTATGTTTTTTTTGCAGAGTGAGCAAAGCGTTCATCCTCAGAAATTAACTCAATTAAATTTGGGGAGAAGGTGTATGGACGAATTTGTAAGATTATGAGGATATGACAGGGAACATGTATTGAGGGTTTTGAGGAAGACGTTGGGAGATGTTGGATTTTAATATTTTAAACACAGCCGACGGTTTCAGCGTGACCTCTTTTTATAATATAGAGAGATAAATGAGGATATAAACGAATATTGTTTATTCTTCAATAGCTTATAAAACTGGCAAGCATTTGTGACGTATATTCGTACATATGCAGTAAATCCGCTTTAACGGATAGATCCTTTAAGTATATTTCTGCATCCAAATTGGTTCCCAGATCATCAATGATATTTTCATTCAAGGTTAAATCAGGGGGAAATGTACCATACGTATATTCATTCAAAACTGAATTCTTCGTTTTTGGTGCAAGTTGATCATAGCATGGTTGAAAATATCCAGAGCTGTGGGCATCAGACACAAGAAATTGTTGGTCCATCGTCTCTAAAAAGGCCTCTTGACTAGCGTACTTAGTAACAGTTTCTGAAAGAAAAATAATTAGATTGAACATGAAAACTCTGATGAATACAAGACAAAATCGTAAGAACAAAACTAAGTTACAGTAAATGTCATACACTCAGACGAAAGCTTTCATAATCGTGTAACGTCACGTGACTAGGAGGAGATAGGCGACCACGCAGCACTCCTGCGGAGCACACGAGAACGTTCATGTCCAATGTGGTGGTTATACTGATATTATCATTTCAATACTTTCTTGTTTGTTTGTTTCACATTAATCTGCATTCGCAGTTATCTTAACAAATAAATACAAAAAAAATGTATAGATAATTAAAGAATCGTCCTGTTATTCAATGTTTTACGTTGCATTAGATAAGATTATTTGCAAATTGAGCAACTCATGAAATTCAAATTTATCAATCCTGATGTGTTAGCAATGCTTGAACGCGCCATTTTCGAAAATGTTTACTTTTTATAGACAGTCAAGCCAATTGCGTTTTGACTGTTTGCACTTAATTAAAAAATATTTATATATATTATGTGAGGAATAACAGTGATTAGAGGTCATTATTGATAGGCCATAAGTGAAACCCATTTTTTTAACATCAAGGACGTTGGGTTGTGCACTATATGGAGAATCACCCATATCCTTCCTAGTTAAGAAAATCCAGGGCTGGTTTTGGGATTGGCAAGCGGCTCTGGAATAAAGTTAGAAACCGGCCTATCGAAAATTTTTTGAATTGTGTCCTAGAACTAAAATATCTTTCAAATTGACAGTCAATATAGTATATCATAGTATATATTAGTATTAGTATATATGTTATATAGATAGTGATTAGTGGTCATTATTAATAGGCCATAAGTGAAACCCATTTTTTTAACACCAGGGACGTTGAGTTGTGCGCTATACGGAGAATCACCCATATCCTCCCCAGTTAAGAAAATTCAGGGTCGGTTTTGGGATTGGCAAGCGGCTCTGAAATGATGTTTGAAATCGGCCGATCGGAAATTTTTAAAATTGTGCCCTGGAACTTTTTTAAATTGATGGTCAATCCACTTAGAATTTAATTTAGAATATATTTTAATCCCTCCATCAGACCGGCCTACATGACAATCAGCCCATCTGGATTTTTCCAGTCTTCCATATGCCCAAGCCGACCCGGAGCAAATTAATTATTTATAGTTTTCCGTGCACGAAGAAAGCGGACGTAGTATCGCAGCTGCTAAATGCGTGAGCAAATAGAACTGCTTCCTTAAAATTTTTCGAAAAACCAAACCTTTGCAAGCATTGTGAAATATGAAGTCCAGATTGAATACTTCCCAGTACTTATTTAAAAAATACATCTTTATCCGCCGGAGAGACAGCAATGATTAAAACAAGAAGATCAACATCTTGTCCGATTACAGCACCCTTATTATGATAAGAAGTCGCTAGCATACCTTGTCGCAAGACAAATCGCTTTTCCAAAAAATACATTTAGAAATTCTGTCACATTTTTCTACGCGCTTATTTCTCATAATTTTTCAGTGTTTTTAAAAATTCTTTACGTTTACTGGGCATTTTTGCCATCGACAACGCGATTCACGATGAGTATTTCATTTGTAGCATTCTTTTTGTGTGAAACAAAAATTTTTCAAAGGCCTTAGTTTTCAAAGAGAACAGGTTTTTCAAATCTACGATCACAAAAAAAGGTAGTGGAAATTTATGAATTTTGATAAATTATCAGAAATTTATTCAAACTGTCGGTAATTCGCGGAAACTTTCGGAAATTTATGAAATGTTATGGAAACTTGCGAAAATTCATAGAAATTTACGGAAGCTTTCGAAAATGTAGGGAAACTCAAAAATTTATGGAGAGTTTTGAAAATTGTGAAAGCCTCTTGGAAATTTATGGAAACTTCCCGAATCATGGGAGGTCTTGCAAATATGTGAGTTTTTTTTAATGCAATTTTTTAAGTGAAAATTCGGGAAGTTTATAAGCTTATCAAGTTTTATTCACGGTTCAGATTTCCTATCACATTTTTAGAGTAGAGAATTGTCTTTTTCCATCTTAGAGACCAAACTGCAGGAGACTAGTGCCCTTCTCAGTGTACAACTAGAACCGATCATAGCTCCTTTGGTTCTGGCTTGGTTTTAATACCTTCCTTCGCATGACCGAAGTTTGGTGGGACTGACGTTATGAATGGACACTCCACCTTATGACGATTCAGCTGCTGAGTTTTGACATGATTACATACTTATGTAATAAATTACTCGCATCAAATTGGTAGTTGGGTGTAAATTTTTGAGAATGAATAATATAAATAATAATGTAGCCACGGATAGGATTGACACTTCTGTTGACGGGAGGCAAGTCTTCGGAAGAGTTTCAGTCGATGAATGGAGATTGGGTGTTTGGAATGCTAGAGGTGTAAATGATCTAAAGAGAAATGAATTGCGGGATACAAAGCGCATAAGGAAGCTAGATATTTTATGTGTACCGAAAACAAAGAAGAAGGGATGTGAGGTAAGAAAGATAGAGAACGGACTCGAACTATAGTCAGGAGTAGATAAAGTATCATTCGGTAGCCAAAAAGTCGGTGTCATCATGAATGAGAGAGCAAAACAACATGTCAAAAAGTATGAATGTGTATCGGCCTAGATTACTATGGGTTAGAATGAAAGTAGAAATCAGAAGGCTATTTATTAGAGCGTGCTACGCTCCAGTTGATGGTGACAAGAGGGATGTAAAAGATACCTTCTGGAGCTCGTTAAATGATATATTAGGTACTTGCGATCCCGGCGAAAAAATAATTTTACTCGAAGATATGAATGACTGGGTTAGTGTGCAACGCGAAGGTACCGACAGGGTACTAGGTCAATTCGGAGACCCAAAAACGAACGGTAACCGGGATAAATTGATTAGCTTATGCTTAGAAAAGGGCTTGTTCATTACGAATACTTGGTTAAGACATAAAATGATCCACATGTATACTTCGTGCAGAGGCGAAAGAAAGAGTATGATTGACTCCGTTGTAGCGGATAAAAGACTAAAAGGGTTTGTAAGAGATACAAGGGTTGTGAGAGATTCTGAGTGAGGAACGGACCACTACGTTTCAGTTTCAAAAATGAGCCTAGGTCAAGGGTGGAGGAGAAGAAGAACAGAGAAGTTCAGAGAACAGAAGTATTGGTATATCGTGAAAGACTGAATATATATTTAGGACATCATGAAGAAGACTGAAGGACTAAATTAAAGAATAAAAATGTAGAGGGTGCATGGATAATACAACGGGATAGCATTTTCAAGAGTGAATCTGCGGTGTGCGGTACTGCGGCTGTAGGACGAAGGGCAGGAGACGCTTGGTGGAATGATCGAATCCGCATTGCTGTCAACGAGAAAAAGTAAGCGTACTCGAGAATGTTAAATATTAAAGGTTTCAGCGATAAGGAAAGGACTAGATTAAAAATGATTATAGGGGTAAAAACAGTGTAGCCAAGATACTATTCAAAGAAAACCAGGATAAAATCAAAGCGGAAGAAGATTAAAAAATGCAAAATCATTTTGAAGGAAATAAGAAATTATTTTGGAAATGGGTTAAGAAGATTAGGAAAGAAAGTAGTAGTACTGAGGTAGTCGGAATTAAGAATGCTGATGGCGAAATGGTATGGAATTCGGACAAAGTGAAAGACTGTATGAGAGATTTTTTCTGGAAATTGTATGGAAATCAAGCTTTGGAGCATAACAGCCTTTACATTAAAGAGGATACGTTCGACAATCCCGTTGTATGTAGCGGAAGAAGGATCGATATTGACGACATTGTATCCGTGATTAAGAAAGTCAAGAATGTTAAGGCTGCTGGTATGGATGGTATCGCCGCTAAAATGCTTAAGTGCGGTGGCGGACACTTGTTTGTGTGGCTGAGCGAATTTATGAATATGTGTGCTGTGAATGGTAAAATTCCAAATGATTAGAGAAAGGCGATAATCGTCCCAATCGACATCTGGGAAGTCCAATGTGGATTGGTTTCATATTAAGCATGGCGTTAGGTAAGGCTGCGTTATGTCCTCCTGGATGTTCAATATATACATGGACAAATG
>JAUMHM010087526.1:0-10312 GCA_032362435.1 Melikaiella ostensackeni | reverse complement strand
TATGATGAGAGTGATATGCATAATTAGACATATTGGGTAGTCTGGTATAATTTTTACCCCACCATCCACGGGCTGGGATATGTAGGAAAAGGGATAGATTTTAGATCATACTAGAAATTTCTCTAGCAATCACCCCAGATGAAGAGCTTCACAAAGCCATCGTACAGCCATCGTAGCCATTGGTTCATACATGAACACTCAAACTGACTAATAAACCCATAGGAAGGTCCATACTCTTTACCCCAACCACATGCACTAGGCAAAGCTCTCCACGAGGGCCCATGAGTATGCCAAGTCTTTCGTTTCAGGCCTCACTCTTCTTCTTATAAACAAATGTCCTCCATACATCTCTATCCTTGCATACATCTTTTTCTTCCCTTACATCCATATATCTTTTCATGCAAGCTCTTGTGTTTCAATGACTTTATATCTCTTCGCTTTATAGTCTCATTCACATATTCCCACCATTCTTTCCTCGGTCTATCTCTGGGTGCACTACTATGTACTTTATCTAAATACACTTGCTTCGTTAAACGTCCTTTATTCATTCTCTCAATTGACTAAACAATTTCAGCAAATTTCTTCCACTCTTGTCAATCAATGTTTCTCCTACACCACATTCTTTGAGAACCCATTTATTGCTGACATTGTCCATTAGCGTTTTACTGCACATATTCCGCAGGAACTGCATGCCAACCGCGTTCACTTTACTCCTATCCTATCCTTTTCTTGATACGTCCTGGTCTCCCTACCATATAGAAAAGTGGGCGCAAGCACAAAATTATATTGCAATTTCAGCTTTCTTCGTTATATTTTTACTTCTTGTAATAAGCTCGTACACTTCCGATAATCCTTCTACCCTCGTTTATACGTCTTGATATCTCTGCATCTACATATCTTTCCTTCAGCAGTAAATAAACTTTCGTGATACACGAAATCATCAACTTATTCTATCCTCTCTTCGCTTAATGTAGTGTTGCATGCTGTTTTCTCACCTCTACTTTCAAATATAATAATTTTTGGTATATTCACGTTAATGTTAACACCCATGCTCTTCATGCTGGCATCCAGTCTGCTTTACTACCATTAAATATTGCTATAATTGCTTTTAGAAGCCAACTATTCACTCAATCTTCTTTTAGGACTTCCCAAAGTCAACTTCTATCCACCTTATCGAAACTTTTTTCCAGATCAACAAGTGCACAGAAGACTTTTTTGTTTGCTCAGACTTTTTTCAATGATCTGTCGCAATCTAAATATCTGATCCGCACATGATCTCCCTGGCATAAATCCACATTGGACTTTCCAGATCCTTCCTTTAGTTACTCCCATGACCTCGCCAATAAGTATTTTGGTAAATATTTTGCCCACGGTATTTAGTAGGCTGATCGCTCTAAAATTAGTACAGTCACCATTATCACCTTTTCCCTTATAAAGTGGAACGATAATCGCCTTTATCCAATCATTTAGAACTTCCTTGTTCTCAGCATACATATTTTTCAACTCGCTCAGTGACACAAACAAATATCCGTGACCGCACTTAAGCATTTCGGCGGTAATACCATTCACACCAGCAGTGTTACTATTCTTTAGATTTTCAAATTGCAGAAATAATGTCGCGGATATCAGTTCCTATTTTGCCACATACAACGGGTTTGTCTAACGCAGCAGCGCTTCCCAAATTATTGCCGACGGCAGGGTCGCCTGCCGCGGCTGGGTGATGCCCCTCAGCCGCGGCAGACGACCGACTTAATGTGAGTAGAAGGCTACTTTTGCTTTACCTACAATCTTTCATTGTTATGAGATTGAGGCCGGTTACAAAAAGTGAAAGTATGAAAGCATAGCTGAAATAAATTTTATATTAGCTGAATCAATCTCCTTGTATAATTAGAAAAAAGTGAAAAAAGGTTGATGAAAATCGGGTAATATTTTGAGTAATAAAAGAAATTTTAAAGTGCATACAAAAGAACAATAACTCACAACTCGGATTGACGATATTAACCGATTTTTTTACTATCTTTTTTTAATCTTCTCGTCGTAATCTAATGAAGCTAATATGGCCTATTAAAATTCGATTTATCAATGTTTTACCAAATTTTAATTTTTCTCAATTGGTTCTAATCCTCTAGGAATAAGATTTTTTAGTAGCGACCAAAAATCGACGAGAAGTAAAACGTCTCGTCCCTGTTGAGTTTTGAATGTCGACCTGTGTAAATAATTACCAACAGGAATGTGAAAAATTAGATCCTTTGAAAATTTGGCTACGACATACACGGTGGTGTATATCGATACGTATGAGTAGTAGGGTGGTTCAAAAATGCATTGGAAACTTTTTTCAAATTTTCTTGCTCTCACCTCCCCCCCCCCCCAATTTTTTCAAATCCACAAAAAAATAAATCCATATTTTTTTTTGCTTAACAAACATACTCTTTAGAGCTTCTGCAAGCCCCATGAAGTTTAACACGTATTTCCCGTTAGAAAAAAGACGTTTTTGTAAATTTTATTCAGAATCGTCAATATTAGATGTTTCGTTTGCGGTTTTTTCTGGAATTTTTCACTTTTTGTCCACTTTTTAATTAGAGTGAGGTGATAATTAATTCAATTTAACGAAAATAATTGTCGAAACAATTTATTATTGTTTATAACTTTCTTATATAGTAATTTAAAGAATTGTGTTTAATAACTTACATTAATTATTACCTCACTGAGTGAAAAGTGGACAAAAATAAAAAATTCCAGAAAAAACCGCAACTATGTAGCCTTACTATAAGAGAAGATAGTTAAAAATAATAATAAATTGCTTAAACGATTATGCTTGTTAACTTGAATCAATTATTACCTCACTATAATTGAAGAGTGGACAAAAAGTTGAACATTTTAGAAAAAAAAACCGCAACTGTCTATTATTTTCACAGGAGAAGATAGTATAAGCAATAATAAATTCTTTAAACAATTATGTTTGTTAAATTGCATTAATTAGCACCTCACTCTAAGTAAAAAGTGGACAAAAAGTTGAAAATTTCAGAAAAAAACCGCAACTTTCTAGCATTAGTCTAAGCGAATATTATTATAAATTATAATGCATCGCTTAAACAATTTTTTTTGGTAACTTTCATTGATAAGTGCCTCGCTCTAACTGAAAAGTTGAAAAACTTGAAATAAGCGCGACTTTCTACCTCTATTCTGAAAGAAAATTGTTATAAACAATAATAAATTGTTAAAAATTTTATTTAAACATCTAATTATCAGCAGAAAGTAATTTTTTATGTATTAGGAACAATTTGTACTAAAAGAAACCGCCAAAAATATTATTAGCATCAAAAACTCGCAAAACTCAAGCCCAAGCACCCTTTTCCAAGTTTTTCTTTTGTCAGCTCCAGGTAAGCGGGGGCAGGCGGTCAAAGTTGCAAAATTATATAGGTAAGTAAAGTCATTAGTAAGCTTATGAAAATTTGTGTACATATAGAATATGATGTTAGAAAGAGCACTTGTGCATCGCCAGAGGATTTTCTGTCGCAGAAAGCGCCGGCAGAGCGCGCAAAAGTTGTGGAATTTTGACAAAAATAATGTGACAAGATAAATTATTGAAATTAATATTCATGTATTGCTTATGCAAAAAGTGAAGGGTGTGCAAAAAGCCAGAGGAAAAAGTTGAGCATAAGACCCTGCCAGAGTGCGACTAAGTGCGCGCGGCACCTGATCAGGTTCAGTCCTGAAATAAGGAAAATATTGATTGCAGAGGAAAAAGTTTGTAACAAAAATTTTACTACTCAAAGAGGTGAAAATTTTTGTAAGTATACTTATTTTTTATAAAAGTCATCAATTTTGAGAGAATATCGATTACAGGAATACAAAAAGAATGAAGAGCTGTTTATCTTTGTAGCACGCAATTATATCAAAAATTTTCAAGAGAGAAAAGATACTCCTTTTCGAGTCTACTTCAACATCCATAAAGAAAATTTTATCAAATGTTTATATTTACCAACTTATACATTTCTTTAAATGCACATACTTTGACGTGCTATATCTTTGGCGATTTGAAAAAAGATCGTATGAAACTTTGTCCATCAATAATGTAAAGCTGCATTAAAAAATTAGCGAAAAATATTTTCAGATAGAATAATAACTTATTCTGCTGTAAACAATAATAAACAGAGCCTCCTTTTTAGCTTCTAATTGTCTTAGAAATTTGTAATAAAATAGCTTCATTTAATCATTTCTAATACTTATTGTTATTTAAGTTTCTATTTCGCCCTTAAAATATAATGGATCTTAATGACCGTTACGAAGGTCAGTTTCCTGCAACCAGCATGGGGTCTCCACCCATTTTTCCTGGGCCAAAGGCGTAGACGCCGCGGACGTAGGCTCTAAGGAAAATTCATAAGTTATGCAAAATTATCTATACGTTTCTGTATACAATTTATTTATTGTGCAATTATTCGTGTAATTTTTTCGTATATCGTGAGGTATGATTATGCTATTTTGAAATAGAATATCTTCGACAATGTTAATGTGGAAGGGAACTCCAAGAAAATAGAAAATGAATTGCGCGTGAAATTCATCGTCAAAATCGTGTCTACGCCTTTGGCCTAGGAAAAATGGGCGAAGACCCATGCTGGTTGCAGGAAACTGACCTTCGTAACGGTCATTAAGATCCATTACATTTTAACGGCAAAATAGAAACTTTAATAACAATAAGTATTAGAAATGTGTAAATAAAGCAATTTTATTATTTAATTCTTATGAAGAGTATTGAGCTTTATTACAAGTTTCTACGACAATTAGAGGCTAAAAAGGAGGCTCTGTTTATTATTATTCACAGCAGAATAAGTTATTATTCTATCTGAAAATATCTTACGTTAATTTTTTAATGCAGCTTTACATTATTGATAGACAAAGTTTCATAAGATCTTTTTTCAAATCGCTAAAGATATAGCACGTCAAAGTATGTGCATTCAAAAAGATGTATAAGTTGGTAAATATAAGCATTTGATCAAATTTTCTTCATGGATGTTGAAGTAGATTCGAAAAGGAGTATCTTTTCTCTCTTGGAAATTTTTTATATAATTGCGTGCTGTAAAGATAAACAGCTCTTCATTCTTTTTGTATTTCTTTAATCGATGTTTTCTCGAAATTAATGACTTTTATAAAAAATAATTATACCTACAAAAATATTCACTTCTCTGAGTAGTATAATTTTTGTAACAAACTCTTTCCTGTGTAATTAATATTTTCCTTATTTCAAGACTGAACGTGATGAGGTGCCGCGCGCACTTTGTCGCACTCTGGCACTGTCTTATGCTCCACTTTTTCCTCTGGCTTTTTGCAATCGTTCACTTTTTGCATAAGCAATACATGGAAATTGATTTCAAGAATTTACCTTATCACATTATTTTTGTCAAAATTCCACAACTTTTGCGCGCTCTGCCGGCACTTTCTGCGCCAGAATATCCTCTGGCAATGCGCAAGTGCACTTTCTAACCTCATATTCTATATATGTACACAAATTTTCATAAACTTACTTATGACTTCACTTACCTATATAATTTTGCAATTTTGACCGCCTGCCCTGCTTACCTGGAGCTGACCGTCCAGCCAGAGTTGCGCTTTCACGTTCGTTATCCTAAGACGAATCCTACCAGGTGAAAATTTTGTGTTTGCCCTATCATCGAAAGTTTTGTGTCATGGGCTTGTGGTCTAAACGTCGTAACTCTAATGCCTTCAAAATATTTATGGCTATATCAAGCCTTCTATCTGGGATTGGAATGACACTGAGCAAGTAAGATCAAGCTAACCTTTTCCTCGCGATGGCAAGTATAGGTATTGCTTTCCTTTTTATGATGGTTGACATTCCTTAAAATTTTCTACAAAAAAAGTACCTGAAAGAAAAAAACTCAAGTAGCTTGACATTCATTATGATTTCTTTTGTTCTTATTATCAATATATCTCCTTTATTTTTTCAGTATCTGTTCGTGATAAAATAAACTTTCGTTTAGTGCAAATTTCAAGTAAAAAAATATTATACATGAATATATATAAGTCTCTGAAAAGTACCAATATGATAATACGAGTATTCAACATTATATTACAGCTCCAAATATAGTTTTTTAGGCGTACTTTTTTTGAAAATGATTCTCAACGTGTCGTGAAATAGTTTGCAAATGGTCATCAATGTCGGATGTTAAAAAAAGTGTCTTTTTCCCATGTCAAATTTATGATAATCCCATAAGAACTAAAAACGCTATGCGCAACCTCTAAACATTGATTAAAAATTCTTAAAAAAAACTATGCTATATTATTTTTGCGATAGGAATGCAATGGTACATAAACATTTCGAAAATTCGAAACTTGACATGTTGGGACCGCCCTAGTATACACTATATCTGGATCGATTTTTTTACGATATACACGATATACACGTAGGTTTTGGTTGATTGGAGCCATTTTTAACATAAGATTTAAAAAAAATTTAATTTACTTTTCTTTCCTAACAGATGATAAACAAAATGTTCCCTTTTCTCTCCTGGAGAAATTATTTATTACTAATTTTCTAACAATGGGAAGGTCGCGCAAGGCAAGCAACTGCCCGTACAACCGGACAAGTGTCTCCGTTGGGTTTTGGTATTGTGAAAAAATTTTAGGGTGGTGGGTCTACCACACCCCAGATAGTGCAAAAAAAGTTTGGGGAACGCTGGTTTAAGTTTAACGTATCCTCTTGTGTAACACAGTTTTTATGCTCTAGCTTCACATCCTTACAGTTTCTTGAAAAAAATCACTCACACAGTCTTTCACTTTGTCCGTATCCCATACCATTTCACCATTAGTATTCGTAATTCTGACTAATTCAGTGCTACAGGGGCGAACGCAGGAAATATTGGGGGGGGGGGGGGGGGCCTCACATAAAAAATTCATCAACCTTTTTCGCGATTGCAACACTTGTTCTAAGTTTTTTGTTAAATTTTATGCCAAAAATCTTTATTTCGTACATATATTACGATATTAATCACTCATTAAACCTTATCAAACATTTAGAAGTAATTATATGTATTAAAACTATTCTTGTTTATTGTTAATGATCAAATTTTCACAAACAAGGAAACTCTGTTATCAAATTGTAACAGCTATAGTGTTAAACTCATTTTTCTCGGTTCTTTAGCCATGATATCTAATATTTAATCAGTGTTGATTTCTACTATCGGCGAGAAAATTCGAGTCCTCTGACGTTATAAAAGTAAGTGAAGAAAAAATGTTAGCTCAATGAATGAAGGATTATTTTAAAGGTCAAAATGTTGTACGTTAATGAGCTAAAAAGCAGTATGCCCGAAAATTTTGTATAGCTTACAGACCTGAAAATCTAATAAAAAGTGAGGAAATTTGACAGCTTTTAACGACAGTGAACTTTGAAGCATAGTTTTTTATTGAAGAAATAATAGGAAAAATCTGAAAAAATTCATGGTGGTACTTTGAACATTTCTCAATAAATTGTCGTTGAAAAATTTGCAAAAAATAACAAATTGTTTGTTTTTTGTACATAAATATACAACTGAACTGTCCTCAGTTCAAATGAAGATAATGAAGTGATTGAAGTTAGAGATAGTTAGTTGAAATACCTGTAATTATTTACAATTTGAAAGAAGTATGCGCTTCTTTTTGTCTTCGTGCAAATTGCGATATTTGAAGTCAGGTTTTTATACTGGAAAAGTAAGTGTCAGAAACCAGCGGGGTTCCTTTTTTTCATGGGATCGTCCTCGTTTTCCCTCAGCATGTGCTACCGAAGTCGTGCTTCTGACCTTCACTCTGGCCTTAAACGAGACCCTAATGAACAGGGATGTATCCTTCGAACTTATTCCCAATGCTGAAAATTGCTCTCTGAAATGAATATGAATATATAAGTTTTTGCGTGACATTACTGAGCGTTTCTTAATTTGCATCATCAAAATTGTAATGAAGTGATTCAAAATATCAAACCATTATTGAATCATGTATAAACTACTTGAAATATACAGTATGGCCAAGTTCGTGCCAGTCATATCCATGAGTGCGAGAGAGACTTATGCATCATCTGCCAGTGTCTCAATCGCAAGTACCCTTCCCTATGGCTGGCATGAACTTTTTTCGCCTTACGATATGAAAAGTGTAGATGGAATCAATTTTAAATTGGGCAGGTGATACACTTTTAGTCACAGAATATCTTCTATCGCAAGAAAATAGTTAAATCCTGAAACAAAACAGATTAATTGAAAACTAAACGGTTACATTTTTAACTGAAAAGGATTAATTTTCAAAAATGAAGATTACTTTTGTACTAGACAGCAGGATTTCTTAACAGAATACATGAGCTTTGAACCAATTAGTTACATTTTCAACTAGGAAAGATCAATTTTTAAACAAGAATGGTGACAACAGAGATGACGAATCTTAAAAAATGCATAAAAATACAAATATATTTTTCCTAAGCACACGATAGTGATAATAATAGTTTTTAATAAAAATAATATCATCAAACTTTGCACACTACTTTAATTTCACGAATGAAAACGTAAAGTGAGATTCGAGGGGCGTCATAGCTTAAGAGGCACGGCTCTGGTCAAAGCCCGGTGGCAAAACTTTGGAAGCACATGCTGATGAAAAACGAGGACGATCTCATGAAAAAGCCACCCCGCTGGCTTCTGGCACTTACTTTCCAGCATAAAAAACTGACTTCAAATATCGCAATTTGCACGCAGACAAAAAAGAGCACATACTTTTTTCAAATTATAAATAATTACAGATAGTTCAACTAACTACCCCTAATTTAAATCACTTCATTATCTTCATTAGAACTGAAGATAGTTGGGTACTTGGCAAATTTACTAAAGCTAACGTAGACATTGGGTAACGGGTCTCAAGGACCCTTTCCTGCTTCAAGTTTTAGGTTCTTCGTTTGAATTTAGATTTAAGAATTTTCAGACCAGCCAAAGATACTGATTTCTTAGATTTAAAAAAAAGTCACAAAAAATTTTTTTCTGAGACTGTATGGATTCATAGGTTCCATGAAATTCTACCTCGAATGATATACAGTAAGAATTTTTCAAGCCAGTCATACCATGAAGTGCGAAAGAGATGCTATTATGTTTATTATAATGGCGTTGCTCACGCACTTACGCTTCCCTATGACCGCCTTGAAAACATTTTTACTCTATACTTTTAAGAGACAATTTTTGGACACCTCATACTCGTACATATGTAATATTTATTTTTCTCATAAAGGTTATTAAATAATTTATTGAATAAAAATTTGTATTGTCATCAAACAATTAAATCCCCAAGATAAAATATTTTTGTAAGTTCTTTAAGACGTGATATTGCGAAAAAGTCAAAATATTGAAATGTATTCTTAAGTTATGAATATATACAATATATTGAGAAAATTGTATTGTAATTTTTTCTAAATACTGCCAATTTCTAAACTTGAAACAAAAAAGACGTAAAAATTAAAACTCGAAAATAATTTTTTTTAATTATGAAAGTTCTCTTTTAAACTGAATTAGTGAAAGGTTAGCCACTAATTCCGATTTCAAGAGATAATTAGGTATATTTTATCAAATATTCTTATGATGTAGGTTACAATTATTTATCATTTTTCTAAACTTGAAGACGTTCCAAATTAAAACTTGAAATATTTAAAATTGAAAAATTTTAAACACAAGCAATTGAAATTGCCAAACTTGTCTGAGTCAAATAATTTTAATTAAAAGTTTAAAATCATAATTTCATTTTATTTAATTTTAAATCCAAGTGTCGCTTATTAGGTTTTTCAAGCGGGCAGCATATCTCGACTAGAAAATTACTAATTCGCATTATAGTAAAATTGTTTTTAAATATTTATATTAATATTGTTACCAATTTTTTTACAATTTGTTTCAATTTTTGTAAAAGTGAATTAATAACAATTTTACCATCGATTAGTAGTTTTCTTATTTCTACTGATGATTAGTAGAAATGCTTTAGAGCAATATTTGTAAACCACTTGGATTTTTTTATTATTATAATTTATTCCAATTGAGATACTCGTATATGGAATTCGAAATTATATAATTTAGAATTGAAAGTGAATGGAACTCAACAATTTTAAATACTGAAAATTGTACAATAACCTTAAAGTGAATATCAAGTCTTGAATGATTAAATAATTTTTAATTCAAATTTTTAAAAATTGAATAATACAAGATTGAAACTTCATCAATTTTCAAATTTTAAGGGCATTCCGGAGACCCTCCCCTCTGCGTCGCACATATGGAAAAACTCGCAGTCGTTTTCCGTATCTTTATAA
>JAUMHM010087525.1:0-10312 GCA_032362435.1 Melikaiella ostensackeni | reverse complement strand
CATTCCTACGTTTGTTCCGCTATTTTCTAATTTTCCTTCATGAACATTTCAGGTTTCGTTTCCTGTTCTAAAGAATCAGTTTCCTTCAAAATATTCGAGTTTTTAGATTTATTGGTGTTTGCGATTCTCGTAATTCAATTTGAATCTGGCGCTTGTCGTATTTTGAATTGTATCGGTAACACGGGTTCCTACATGCCTTGCGCATTTCTGATTGAGGTCGCTAGGTGGCGCATAAATTAACCAAGTAGGCATAGCCCTACGTCACACATCACTACCGACGTCGTGTTCGTTCTTATCATTTTCATGACTGTGGTTGTGGCGATCAGCTGACTTGATTTTGTCATTAAAAAAAGTAATAGCAGGAAAAAGAGTAATTTTTTAAAGTAGTATAATACTGGTTTTTATTTTTGTTGGAAAAAATATCTACCTTTGGGTACTGAGTTTTGACTTACAGCAAGGAGAACTATTTTTCTTCGAGGTTTCGAGTTTCTTATTTGACTTTAGAGCGCGAAATTCAAACTATTTGAAGAATGTTTTTGCGTTTTTAAACTTCTACATAAGGCCAACATTTCAATTTATGCAGAAAGGTCCAGCTTAGGGTATCAGAATTATTTGGTACTTGGATATATCATTAAAAATTGAAAATACAGGGCCACGTACTTCACCGATCGCCGATGAATTTTGTTCGTGACTTTTACAATCGGCAGTCGCTTGCTGTTCGAAGAAATAGGTATGATTATCAGTTCGTTTTTAAGGTTACACATAAAGATAATTTTCCTAAGATTCTTGACAACATTCAAAAAGATTTTTCAAGATTTCAGATAAGACAAAAAATAATCTAGAAAATTGTAAAGAAATTTTACAGGGTTGTACCAAATTTTAGAAAGAATTCAAGTCAGCTTAAAAGATATGTAGGACTTTTAGAAGTTTGGAAGAAATTTAAAAATATTTAATAAGTTTTCGGAAATTTTTTCAAGTTTTAAAATATTTTGAATCTCTTCAAAACTTCAAAAATTCTTAAATATCTTTCGAACTGATTCAAACAAACTTTAAAAATCTTTATTTTGTTTTATATGTTTTTAAATCTTTTCAAATTATAAACTATTTTTTCTCCAAAACTTCTCAATATCTGTTTAAATGATTCGAATTTTCCCTAATTTTTTTTTTAATCCTGCAAAATTAAATAAAGTGCCTTAAAATCTTTCAGATTCTTTTTCGACAATTTTCGAAATCTTTTTATGTTTGCCAATTTATTTGAATATTCTCTTGAAAATAATTTTTCAGAATAGAAAAATAATAAAAAAATTTCCCAGGAATTTTCAAGAAAACTTTTTCATTCTCTTAAAACCTTTCGAAATTATTGAAACCATTCTTCATTTTATGTTCAAAATCATGAAAAATCTACATTCCGTTTTAAATTTTTGAAATTATTTTCAAATTTTAATTTATTTTTCAGTCTTTTCAAAACTTCTAAATTTTTTGAATAATAAATATCTTTAACAATGACTCGAATTTTCAAAAAAAAATTTATTCTTACAAAATTAAACAAGCTGCCTTAAAATTTTTTTCGACAATTCAAGAAATCATTCGGAATGTTTTTAAATCTTTCACATTTTTTTCTTAAAATTAATTTTTTAAAATCAGACAAGGTACAACTTCAATACAAATTTCTATCGAACAAAAATAATACTTTAATCTAGCAATATGTAAAAAAAAAACATTATTCTTGAGATTCTTTAGGGAAAACATGAACTCAAAGTGACAAAATGCACTGCAAATGCACTTTGCACTACCTCCTGCTCTCATTTTCGGGATAAATATCGTCTTTTTCTTGTTAATTCTGTACAGTGTGTGTGTAAAATGACTATTCAGTATAAAGTACTTTATTTAACACCCGCGATTTTTTCAGATTTTGAGCTTCATCGTAGATGCGCTCACGTGAAATATTTTTAAACAATCTGTAGCTTAGCCTGTGAGTTACTAGCATCTAGTAGAAACTTTTAGGACCTGAGGCCTTTCGAAAACGAAACTTTATTATTAAGGCCCACCCTATTGTACATTAAAGCCTGTCACTGCCTGTCACTTTGAAACTGATTGTTTGAACCATTTTGAACACGCTAAAATCAAACTGACGTCATCGGTCACAAATTGGCCATTTTTGTCACGTGAAAAGGGCGTAAAATCTTGTATTTTTAATGCATGCGTCGGAAAAAAACATTTACCAAAAATTTACCAAAGAAAGATATCCTTTGAGGTTGCTTATTTCAACAGACACCCTAACAACCCCAAAATACAATATAAAAGATAGTTGAGAATTTAAAAAAATTATGACTTTAAAAATAGTTCCGGATAACTATAAATTGATTTCTTTGGCTGTTGTTGCAATGTTTCCAAGTATACCTTTGAAATTAGTTGAAAAAGTTATTTTAAATAGATGGAATGATATTAAAATACATACTTGATTAAGTAAAAAGAGTTTCTAAAAGGGAAAGATTTCATTATAAACTCAACTTTTTATTTTAAATTTAATAGAAAATTTTATGAGCAAAAATTTGGTACTCCCATAGGTTCTGTTATTTCTCCAATTTTAATTGAAATTGTCATGGGAGACATGGAAGAAAGATTTGGTTTTGAAAAATTAGATTTTGGTTTGCTTTTATATTTTCGGTATGTAGATTATACATTGTTTTATATCTTTTTTATGCATTTCTTTAACAAACTCACCGTTATTGTAACACAATAAATTCATGGAAATATAACTTTACAGTACAGTGCTTGTAATTTTACATTACCATTTTTATTGTAAAGTGTTGCAAAATCACGAACATTGTTAAAAGTGTAGAACAATTTTGTAATTTAGTTGTAACTATTTTACCTAACGCTGTACCCTCTTGATATAGAAGAGTAATGTCAGCTGAATGTAACAATTGTTATACAATACTGTTACCTTCTTGTGATGAAATATATCGAATGAAATAAGTTTGCCAACGATTTGTCTCATATTAAAATAAAAATGATTTGAACTGTTATAAATGATGAAAAATTTCCGAGAATGCAGTATGAGCAATTTTATTTTACTTTGTTGATAGCACATTTAGTAAAACACTGCTGCGATAACTGGTGCAATTCTATCGATAAATGCATCCTGCTTTGCTTATAAAAGCCTGTAAATGACGTGATCTGTCATACTGTTAGTGGCATTTATTATTCAGACATGAAGTCCGTTTACGTGGTTCTACTTTTCGCTATTGGCATTTTTGCCTTTTCATCAGGTTTGAATTTCGTTAATATATTACGGAAAATGACGTTTTTATTAATACTCATTTATACTGACTCAGACTTTCATATTTTCAAATATATTTTAGAAAATGAGGAAAATGTTTCATTTATTAACAAGATCGCTACTATCAACTATGATATAGAAACAACACAAACACCTACCTGTAAGAGAGACATTAATTATTATAATGCAGAAATAACAGAAGTGCCCTATGTGGTGAGTAATTTATTTTATACTTTATATTATCCATATAAAAAATGTAAATTCGCGCTTACCAAAAAAAAAATTAGAATTGACCTCCAACAAAAGTAAACCTGATTTTGCTCAAATTAAACGAGGTTTTCGTTTAAGTTGAGCAGACTTGTGAATATTAAATTTTGTCTTGTATTTTCAACTCACGTTTTTTGTATGCAATGTGCAAACTATTTTTTTAGAATACTTGAAAAAGCACATACTGTTAAATTATCAAACAAAATAGATAGGCTTGCAAAGGAACATTTAAAATTCGAAGTCATTCCCAGTAAGAAGGCGTGTTAAAAACTATTGACAAAGTTCAATTGCTTTGAATCCTTAGTTGTGTCCTTTTTTTAATCCAGTATGAAATGAGATACTAGTAAAAACAGAAAAATTGAATCGATTTAATGCTGTGTACTTTGGATAAATAATCAAACCCTAAGGGGTTTGAAAAACCCACCTAGAAAGAAAAAAAATAAACGGAAAAGCTCTCCTGATTTTTAGGCCATCCTAGGTGAAACTCACATTTTTAAATCAACCAATTAAAAATTTTGTAAAACATTTTTCATTGATGATAGGACTTCGTAACACTTCTAACTGCCAAGAGAGTGTCTGTGTAAAATCCAAAGAAGCCCTTTACAAAGAAAAGAAAACAATTCAGGAAAAAAACTACTGAAATTCACATTTTCACTCAACCAGAAATTCAAAATTTTCTAGAACATTTCCTATTGATCCTAGGACGTTGGAAATCTCCAATCGCTTAAAAAAGTAACTACGTGGAATCCAAAAAACCCTTTTGACAGAAAACGAAAATTCAAAATTGCATAAAACATTTGCTGCTAATTATAGCATGTTGGAAATCATAAGACTTCTTGCATGAAATCTAGGAGTCAGAAGTGAAAACAATTGTTTTGGGAAAGTAATTCGCATTCTTCGAAATATTCAAAAATCAATTCAAAGCGTCGAAGAATTTCCTAGAAATTAATAATTTAGTACGCGGTTACAATGTTAAAACAACAATTTTAAAGTTACAATATACAAATAATGTTGTTTGTAGAAAGTTTGTATTATGAAACTAATTGGCCCGATGAATAATACTTTTTCTGTAGGTTTTTGATGATTATTATTATACCATTAAGCCAAATCCCTTTCGGGGTAAGTTGTGCAAAAGTTACTGGAACTTCGACTTCAGGCTAAAAGTTTCACCCTCGAGGTCTGACTCAAGACCTTAAACAGGAGCTGCGGGGCGTGTACAAGGATTATTCGGCTAAAATGATTGTTCTTGTCATTGGTGCCCTCGGAGGTGCGAAACCATCACTGGTTCGTAACCTTGAAGCCATAATCGCGTATCAGAAATATGCCAAGGCATTTGCGAGATGGATGCAAAGAGCTGTCATTCTTGGGTCGCTCCGTGTCCTTAGGACTCACGAGGGTTTTGCCAACCCTTTATCGTGATTTCACCGTTCCCTGTGGCCGCCCATCTCATGTTTGTGAGGCGTGGCCATGGGTGTGATTTACCGCAGTTCTACAGGGAGCCGGTGTCATTTTCATAGATGTCAGTCGCTCCCAGGGGGACCCTGCGGTGGTTGTTTGACCAATTTTTTAAATACCTGTATATATATATTTTTTTCCACCTTTCGTCCTAAGCTGACTCACTAGACTCTTCAGTCAGGCAGTGTGAATCAGCCCTGCCTTAGACATGTCTAGAATTCAATTATCTTTAATCAACTATTATTATTCTATGAACGAACCGTTCGATCTGAAATCGGGAAGAGAACCGGCGAGACTTTCGGAGATGCAAGGTTTGAAACTTTTTAAGTAATACGAAATTTCAAATTTTTCGGAGAGTAAAGGCCAGACCGTAAAAGTTAAACCAAGCATCTGTGAAAGAACCGCTCCTTCCTTGCACCCAACTACATTTGTCTACAAAATTTCTCTCAATTGTCTCCTCTTATCCGTGTATGAAAATTGGTTGACAGATTCTTGAGATTGAAATCCTGAATTTAAGAAGAAACTACGATATTTATTTTGAAGCTTTTAATCAGTTCTCAATCAAGCTGTAATGAAATGAAAATTCCGTTCAACGTCATTTTTCAAGTGATTTAATTTTTTATTTATTTTATCGAATTGAAGTTTCCAAGCACTCACGATTCAGGAGCACAACATGAAATTCAGTTTTTAAGCAATATTTTCTATATCATTTTTCTAGTATATTCAACACCTTTTTTTTGTTAAAATATCATTTCTCACTTTAGATTGTTCAAATGCACAAAATTACACAAAAGAAGTCACTTATGAGTAATATCATATTTATCAACAAAAATTTATTTTTAATATTTAAAAATGAGTTTTGTAACTTTTTCTAGTATGTTACAAACTTCTTCATTGCAAAATCTTCATTTTTCTCTTTGAATTTTCCGAATGCACATCTTTTTTATACTAAAATTGAAACTGTTAAGCACATCACTGTTGACAATATTCAACACGGATTTTTTAAATTTTATTTTGGTTTCATCAAATTTTTTACTTTCTTTGATATTTATGAAGTCAAACCCTAGTTCGTTGTTCATATCATGAATCTTTTTCATTGAGAAATTTTTCTGTGACTCAGTGTGACTGAATTTTTTACTCTAGTAAGAGCAAGATGTTTTTTAACAGAACTATCATATTACTGCCTGATCCCAAATTCCCTTTAATCTCTTTGATATTCGTGATGAACATAAGCGAAAATATGAAAAATAGGTTTTGACATACTTGTTTTGTGATTATTAATCTATTGTGCTTGACCCTTTTCTTTCTGATCTTGAGTAAGCGTCCAAATGACAACTCTTCTAGTATTCAATTCGTATTGTATTCATAAGAACTGGTCAAGAATACTTAAGCTTTACTACTTTTATTTATACGTTTTAATTTTTGTACACTGAATCAATAGCAAAAAAACTGTGAACTAATATTTTGAAGAAAATTTCCGAAGCTCAAGCTCGTCATCATGAAAACTGGACCATTCTGAATCACGACAAATACTGACTGAATCCATAAACGTCCTTTTTTATGCTGAAATTTTTTTTTTTGTTAGTAAAGGCCATTCTTCTGAGAGCCCAAGGAGAGTACATAGCTCGTAAACTCCATAAGTTCCCGAAATCTGTTATTCACTTTTCAAGGTATCTCATCAATTTTGGAGAAAAACTTTCTTGGGGTACCATTAAATCTTTATATTTACGTTATTCATCATTCTTTTTTCAGAAATGAATTTGGTCAATTCAGTACTTACAGATGTACATATATCATTCTGGCAACCCTACTTTTGATAGATACCAGATTGACATTATATCACTTTTTTGGTATATCAAAAACTTTCCAATTGGAAAATCCTCATTTCAATCTTCAAATTCTTCAAAGGCACAACCTTTCTATTCTGAAATTGAATCTCTTACGCCCTCTCAATATAGATGTAATAGACTGAAAATTCTATGCAACGTCATTTGTCAAGTGATTTTATTATCTTATTTATTTTTTTCAGATCGAAGCTGTTATTGTGACGGTCTAGTAAATAACACTTCTTTAACTCGGATATAAGAAACTTTTGTTAATTAATCCGAGAGAAACAGAGAGTAACCTGTCTGCAAACAGGGTGCAAGGACTACTGAGGCTACGAGGGCCTTGTGTAAGCATCGTAGATGAACTACCCTCAGCTAGAATCTAGGAAAGGAGAGAATGATGCAGTAAAAGTATTGCAATTAAGCACTCTTGATTTGGAAACGGAGAAATGAACCTCAGTTCTTAAAGGCAATGTGACCATTTACTTTTCTCAAGAATACATTTGCAGATTAAAATTTAAAGAGAACATTCATTTTTCCGAATCTAAATATGTAAATTCATAAAAATTAAGTTATATTAAATGTTCTAATTATTTATGAATATAAATTTATAAGAAAGAGACCATTGTAATTACAGTTGGTTAAAGTGACAAAATGCAACCAAATAAGTTTGAAATATACTACCATAGTTTCCTATAAAATGCACCCTCTGAAGAAGTCAAAATGACCTCGAATCATTTCGGTCCCTATTAGTATAAAAAAGACGGTGGAAGAATAAGGCAAGGATCTCTCTCCTTTTTTTCCTTTTTTTATTTCGTTCTATTTTTGTCTCTGATGAGCCATTTACACTGATTTTTGAAAACGTACTCGGTTGGAAGACTTCTTGTGCAATTTTCTGTTTACACAAGATGGTTTCGTTAGAGTTCACTTTTCTTAAAAGTTATTTCTTCAAATAACAATATTTTTTGTACTTTCCAAATCTATGTCAGTGGAATTCACTAATTCAATTAGAGAAAAGTGAGCCACTAATGATAAGTAGGAAATTACTAATTCGACTTGCCGCAGTATTTTCTAGTTCGTTAGTAGAAATGGGAAACCTGACAAATATAAAAGTTCAATGAAAAACGCGATTGTGCAACATTTTTGACTCTATTAGAACAATAAGAAGATAATTTCGTGAAACTTATAGATAAGCTACGTCACCTTCACAAACATAATTTATTTACAAGTTACTGCTTCAAAATGGAAAAGCAAGAATTATTCTTACACTTAAACTATCTGACCTTACTTTTTTCAAGTTGAAAATAATCCCTTTAAAGTGTATGCACTCCTGACACATATTCAGTGGTTCAACTCACGGCTACGATTTCATATCGAAAAAAATTGACAACAAAAATTCGTTATTCGATTGATAACTGCAATCACAGAAGAATTAATCAACATTTTTGCAAATTGACTTTGGTAAAAAAAACTTGTAACTTTTTGGCTATTCCATAAGTAAAATATTGAAATATTACTATTTCATTAGTCAAACATTCAATTACTAATTTAATTAGGGGTACGTTTCAAAATACGTCACATTGCTGGGAAGGTGTGGGTAGGAGGAGGGGGCGTTAAGGCAGAATGTGACATCACACATGGAGAATATAAATGTGAATAACAATTTTTTTGAGTGCATGAAAAAATGAAAATCAGTGATTTTATTTCACAAGTAAAGCATCTAAATACGTACTTCACACTCTTTTCCCCATTCCCCTCTTTACTTCTTTTCTAATGAATCGCCTTTTCCGCCTGTTTTCAAGAAACTTTCCCTTTTTCTCGTATTTTTGCTTAATTGTGAGCTTTAATAATAAAACCTTATAAAAAATTTGTCTTTTTTTTCATTAAAAATTAATTTTTCAACTGAAAATTCACAATTCAATTTTCGGTTGAAAAATGATCGTTTTTAGTTGAAAATTCAACAATTTGGTTGAAAATTGATGAGTTTCATTGTAGATTCGGCTTTTCGGTAGTAAATTGATATTCTTGATTAAAACTTCAACTGCTTCGTTGATTGTCAATAATTTTCAATTTTGTAGTTTCAAAATTGAAATATTTCGAAGAAAACATTCAGAATCGAATCATTATAAACTATGAACGCTCCAAAATAACAAATCTTAAAAATTGAAAAGTTTTTCATTGTAAATCTTCAAAATTGAACTACATATTCCAAGGAAACGTTTAGAACTAGAATATTTTAAAATCGAAACATTCTAAATTAATTAATCTTTTGTTATATATCATAAAGATTGAAGAATCTTTGACTGCAAATCTTCAAGATGGGCCTATTTCAAAATGATGTTCAAAATTTCATGATTTCAAACTACAAACATTCAAAATTAAACAAGCTGCCGATTAAAACTGAAATTAAATTAAAATTGTATGAAAGCTGGTGTAGCTATTCTAATATTTATTCTAATCTATGTGATCATAATTATTATATTTTATAGTTACTTTAAATTTAAGCATATATTTTAATCTGATAGTAAGGCAATTAAAATAAAATATATGTCACAAGCGCGTGTAGCATGCTATTTTTGCTAGTTCAAATTTGAAAAAATGGAAAATCAAACAAATAATATTAATGCTTCATTGGTATACACCAATCATTACATAAGAAAATAAAAACTGAAGGAAAGACGTTGGACTTCATTTTCTAGACACGTGTATCATGGATATAATTTTACCTTGAGAAACTCAGATCATTTTGCGTATGACTAAATAGTACATAGATTAAGATTTCATAAAATTTGACGTCAGCACAGTTTTATTGTATAGGTACGCAAATTTTGTAAGCCCCCTCTACAGTTTCGAAACCTGTCACACTTATCATGAGTTTATAGCCCATAATTACAATTTTTTAGGAATATTAGAAGCAAGCTCAATTCGCTGTTAACTGAAACAAAAGAAAAGTTCCATTATGACATTCTTAATTTAAAAATTTGAAAAATGTAAACAAATTTTCAATTTTGAATTATTTCATCCCTCAGGTTTTAATTTGAGAATTTTCATAGTCAAGTCTTTTAGTTTTACCTAGTACACTTTCAGATTGAAAAATACTGTTTTCAATGATCAGACAATTTTGAATTTAGATGTTTACGACTGGCCGATTTCTAATTTTATCCAATTTTATTTTAAAATTATAAATGTGAGTTTTTCAATCATGATCAATTTCTGATTGAGTGTTGGGAAAAATATTTGAAATTTAAGAATATTTGACCGCGGAAGGAGTTAGGAAAGAAAAATTCCGTTTTTATTTTGTAGGTCTCAAAATTTTTCGTTGAAAACAGGCGTCCATCAAAGTTATCTCCCACAGATCAGCAAATAAAAAATGTACAAATTTAGGAAGGCTGTTAAGGGGGTCTACCACCCTCGGAGGCCGAAAATGAAGGTGTTTTTTGGGAATTAATTGCGCAGAATGTAATTAATGAATTTTCGAAAT
>JAUMHM010087524.1:0-10312 GCA_032362435.1 Melikaiella ostensackeni | reverse complement strand
AAAAATTTGAATGAAAAAAAGATGCATCTTGTTGCGTAGAACAACCACATATTTTTATTTTGAATTTCTACGCATTTAGAGTTTGGATCGATTTTCGGAAAAGTATTGACCAGTTCGAGCGTCGAATCTCCTTATTGCATTTTTTATTCGATTATTACATAAAAAATATTATTTTTTCCGAGAAAAACGGCCTGGTCCGCAAATCTTGTTACGCTTGAGATTATGTATGCAAGAAACTAGACAAAATGGTTTCTTCGTTTGGACTCAGTTTTACATTTAGGATTTCCCCATGATTTCGAAGGCCCTTAATTGCTGCAGTGGAGCTTGCTCCTTAACCTGCAGTAGAACCTCTATCAAATACTGCTAGAAATTTGCGGTTTTTTCTGAAATTTTCCTATTTTTGTCCACTTTTCACTTTATATGAGGTAATAATTAACGAAATTGAACAAAAATAATTGTTAAAATAATTTATTATTATTTTTGATAATGTTTCCATCGAATAAAGCTAAAAAGTTGCGGTCTTTTAAGAAATTTTCAACTTTTTGTACACTTTTCCCTTAATGAGGTAATAATTGATGCAAGTTTACATGCATAATTGCTTAAACAATTAAGTATTGTTTATAACTGTCTTCCCTCAGAGTGGTGTTCGGAAGTTGCGGGTTCTTCTGAAATTTTTCACTTCTCATATACTTTTCACTTATTAAGATAACAATTAATGCGAGTTGACATACATAATTGTCTGAATTGAAATTGTAGACTAAAATATCACTAAAAACAATAACAAATTGTTTAAATTATTAGGTTTGTTGACCCGCAGCCTTGTAGCATTTTTCAAACAGAATATTATCAAAAATAATAATCAGTTGATTAAACAATTATGTTTTTTGAATGAAATTAATCATTACCTTACTCTCATTGAAAAGAGGATAAAAAGTTAAAGATTTTAAAAAAACCGCAACCTTCTAGTATTCTTCTGAACGAATATTGTGATAAATAATGATAAATTGTATGAGCAATTATTTTTTGTAACCCCAATTGATTAGTGTCTCGTTCTAACTGAAACGTTGAAAAATTTGGAAGAAAGTGTTACTTTCTAACTCCATTTTGAGAGAAAATTGCTATAAACAATAACAAGTTGCTTCAACAATTCATCAAACATTTAAATATCAGTAGAAACTGATATTTTATATATTAGAAACATTTTGTACGAAAGAAACCGCAAAAAAAAATTATTGTCACCATGAACTCGCGGAACCCAGTTTTTCATTTATGGTTTTTTTTGGATTCCTATAAAACAGACTTAGGGGGGTCGAACTCAAAAAGTAATTCTCGGTTCGTATTCTGTGGCTAATTGAGAAGAGTGATGTTGGGGGTTCACTTGATACACTTAGTATCAACGATTCTGAATAAAATTTACAAGAACGTCGGTTTTTCTTGTATAAAATAAATGTTAATCTTCATAGGGCTTTCGTTAACTGCAAATATAATTTTTTGTTTCACAAGAAAATACGCATTAATTTTTTTTCGGATTCGAAAAAATTTGGGGGGGGGTGAGAGCATGAAAATTATGAAAAATTTGGACCAACCCACTCCAGAGTAACGTAATTGTTGCATTAGATCGCAATTCGTGCCCTACAGTAGAACCTCCTTTATGTGCTATTTTCTATAGTATAAACTCTAACATGACCCACAGAAAAATCTACAGTATGTCCTAATTATTATAGTAGGACCTCATATGTGTCCTAGTTATTACAGCAGAATCTATGCCGAGGCCTGAAGTGAGTCCTACATCGTATCATGAGCATAACAGTAGGACTTACACCGTGATAATTTTTATATAAGGGAGTTGTTATAGCAGAACATATTTCGTGTCCTTTCTTTTTGCAGTAGAAAATCCATCATATACTGTGGGCAAAAAATAGTAAGACTTTTTAATTTAAATTTCGCGCGGAAACCCATTCGTCAAATTTTTTTTTTTCTAGGTTGGTATGACTGTCGGTGACATCTGTGCCAAATGTCACATCAAATTAATCATTAGTGTTTAGTATACGCTTGTCTTTCTGAAGTACAAAAAGTGCATTCGGCGATTTTTACAATGAGTGAAATTATTCAACAAAGAAGTTCCATTAAATTTTGTGTGCGGAATCAAATTTCTGGTGCCGAAACGTTCAGAATGTTGCAAAAGGCTTTCGGTGATAATTGTATGTCGCGATTGAAGGAAGTATAGGAGCGTTCCATGCCTGGAGAAAGTTTCGGATAAGAATTCACTTCGAATCACTCCGAACCAATCCGAATGATTGCGAAATCTGTATCCGAACCAATCCGAATCATTCCGAACTAATCCGAAAAAAGTTTTGAATTGAGTTTAATCCAAATCGGTTGAAAATTAATTCGACTCAATCCGCACTTCCAATCCGAATCAATCCAAAACAAATTTTCAATCCGAACCTGGATTGATATATACTGAATTTTCAATCCGAGTGAATCCCAGTTTGGAATGAAACGGATTCATTCGGATTGAAAACTGGTTTAAGTCAATTCGAGTTCTGATTGATTCGTATTGAAAATTTGGTTCGGATTGAATCGAATGATTTTGCAAAATTTGAAAAATTTTCGAAGATATTTGCTATTAAATATTTGAGACACTTTTTTCAACATTCCTTTTCTCCGTTATTATTGATCCTACAAAAAAGTGTCCCAGTACAAAATTACAAAAGATATTGCATCTGGAGGGAATGAAAAAAAAATCCAGAAAATAATTATTTTTAATTATTCATTTAAATAACAATTATAATATTGTTTTCCAATGTGAAGGACCAATATCTGGAACAATATGGAACAATATCTGGAGGGTGTTTTTTGTTATTGTCAACTGATAACATTCACCAATGATAAAAATAACGAATATTATTATTAGACAACAAAAATCTGCCCGCTTTGCGGGCACATTCTCATCACGCGCTTCGCGTCGTTTGGCGCAAAAATTAAAATTAAAATATGCCAATATCATTTTCCATACTCAAAATACAAACTATTCCTCAAACCAAAAAATTTTTACGAGAAAGCTGATGCGCCTTCGTAAAAAGAACAATTTTGATATCACAGATTTTTTTCGTATCTTGCGTTATTTAGCTCAAAATTTGAATTTTCGAGTTTTTTTTTGAGAATTCAAAAATTTGTTACGATAGTCTCGTAGGGCTTCCAGAAACCAACGTTTTTCTACTCCTGACTTTTTTTCATATCGTGCATTGTTTGGCTTGAAAATTTCAGTTTCTTTTCTTTTTTTGAATTTGGAAAATGCTATAACTCTCATAATTTTCTTTCATCGAAAAAAGTTATAAGGATAAATTGTTCGACTTTTTAAGTACTACGAATAGCCGTTCATATAATTTTCAGATCTTGAGAAAATGGTCTTAAAAATTTTGAAAATGCCCTAACTTTTTGAATTTTTATCCAAAATGGCTGGCTAACGAACTTGACCTTCAGTTTTTGATACTCAAGGAGTGTTCCAAAGGTCAATCCAATAGATTGATTCTTTCGAAAGTTATCGTGCTCACAGACAGACATACAGACAGACAGGCACATTTGTAAAAACCTGTTTTCAGGTTCAGGGGGTCTCAAAACGTGGACATTTGACAAAAAAGGGGAGGGGGGTCAAATTTTACACAAATCCAATACCTTCTCTGATGAGAATGCAAAAAACGAAAGTTATTTTGTTCTCCTTGACGAGACAAACAATATTCACACCAAAAATTTTTCAATAGAACTCATGATTTAGGTGCTACAGTGGTTTGAATACTTAAATTGTTAATAACTTTTTCTTGCATCGAGATACGGCAAATTAAATATAATATTCCTTATCTACGACTAAAAATACACAGAAAAACACCAAATCGCACAATAGATCTCACAAAGCCAGTTGCTTGTCATTGTGGCGTATAGACAAACTGTGAATGCAGGAGTAACTCACCAATACGCTCAAACCCCCACTCACCTCACACCGATACGTTTCGTATGAAATGTATGAAATATTTTCAAAAAATAATAAAAAAATATATGATAAAAATATAATAAAAATATAATCAAAATATAAGACATTCATAAAAACGATAAATGTTGTGGAATGGCAATTTATTGTGTGAAAATATCATCAGCTCAGATGAAGATGACTAGAGTAACGGAAAAGAGCATTTTACTATCCGTACATTGGCTTAATAAGTAAATTTGTTTATCACAAAATTATCATAGAGATGAGGCGGGAAATACATAAACATATTTTTTCAAATTGTTGGATTTTCCTCAAGTAAGAGATCAGAGAAATGAAAAAGTCTAAAAGTAGATAACAATTGTTAACTCACATTTAATTCATCGTAAGCGGACCGCTTAAGAGCAATGTAGCTTTGAATACTTTCAGTCACACACGAGTCGCACAATACGATTTTAGTCATCACAAAAGCAGCGTCCACATTAAGAGTTCAGTGGTAACTGATTGCAATTGAGCAGCAAATTGGGCATGTCAAAGGAATTAGCCATCATAGTCCTGATGGGAAGATGATACAGGTAAATACACTATGGATACATTTTCAGAACCTACGGACCTTTCTTCATTGTTCTCAAAGGCAGGTCATTACAGATGATGGAAACGCAAGACTATCTTGAATTTTGAAATATTCATTGGCAGTTGAAATTATTCATGAGTAAATGATGATTTATCAAATAATAATCATAATAATAATTATTATTATTACGAATTATAAAAATTATAATTTATCAAATAATGCTCATAATAATTATTATCATTTTGATAATTATAATTTATTATGATGTAGTGAATAATAATAATCCAATTATTATTCTAGTAATTGAATAAATATTATTATTAAATTATTATTACTTATTTTATCATAATAATAATGTTGCTGCGCAAAATTTAGATTTATAAATTTGAACATCTGCCTTGGTACGTGCTTTCGTCGAGTTTAGAAGGATAATCTTTACTACTCTCGAACTCTAGTCTCTAACCTTTTAAATTTATGATTATTACTAGTTATTGCTCTCCAGATGGAAATATCAAAAATATCGAGGACTGAGTCCTAAATCTCTTAGCAATGTCAGGTATGCGCACTTTCACTTCAGACCCTTCAGGTTCTTCTCATCTATCTAAACCTTAATGTACCGTAATTTGCTAACTCAAACAACTCTACAATATTGTGTAAACGCCTTCGAGAATTTTCGCCTCTGTCCGTATTCATCGAATTTTGTACACGCCTTCGGGCGCTGAGTTCTTGCCCCCACCCTTGAAATTATGAAGACTTTCGACGCTAGTTGTCACTGACCTACGTTCAGGCTCACTATTCATTCTACTACCGGACACCAACAAGCAATGTTCAATTATCCAAAAGCACAATCTTATTAATAAAACACAATTAAAGGTTATCTTCCTCAGTTTATTTAACTACCATATAACACAACAAATTTTAGTCCTTCGAGCTGGATGAAGTTCCATATGTGACGGTATTTAAAGTGAAGATTCTTACCAGTTGACGGTGATCTTGCCTCCATAGGATTTTCTGAAATTTGCGATCATTTGAATGAAGTTCTATTTGCCGATACATTTTTTCGATGTCGGCAGTTACCGCGTATGTGTGAGATCGGAAGCGCACCAGTAAAGAGAAGAGATCGTCTTGAATATTGGGACCTACCATGAGCGTATCGTTAAGAGAAATTCCGGTTGAGGTTTTTGCCGATGCATCAAAAACTACTCGTAGTTTCGTCGTTAAACTTGATTGATTAACTACTGAGTGATGAGGTAAAAAATAACCGTCGTTAATAGAGGCGGTTTTATCCTCGGTCATGTGGCCCAATTCCTCGTATTTTTTTATGAATTCGATATAGTGTTCTTTATGCTCGCGATTTTTTGCAACGATCGCTCTAAAGAGTAAAATCGCCTGAGCACTTGATTATGCAACTAGGCAAAATCGTCTAAGTTTTTCTTAATGGGAAGTTTGACGATATAACGCCCGGTATCAGTATCACGACTAGTGTTTTCTTGGTAATGCTTTTCGCATGCATTTTCTTCGTTCGATAAGATTTTTTTGTTAGGACGGTTCTCGATTGCACAGAATTCTGCGATTTGAGTGTGCAATAGGTTTAACGATGAGTTACAAACAGCTGTATTCGAGGACCTTGCTCCAGGGGGTTTTCCGCCTAAAATCCATCCGAAATGAGTTTTTTGCGAAATTGCGTTATCGTTCGCTAAGGATATTGGACTGACGCAGAGCAACTTTAGAAAGATTTCTGCACTGATAAGTGCATCGATTTCTCCAGACAGATGAAATCCTGGATCATCAAGATGGAGATTAGCTGGAATTTTTAAATCAACCCTGTTTATTTGTTCGCTTGGAGAATGATCATTGATTTCCGGTCTGATTTAAAATTATAGACTCGCAGAATATTGGTTTAATCGAGATTGAACGGTCGTTTGCGTAATTTTTCCTACACTAGAGCTCATTTTGTTCACTCTGTCGAGAGGAATCTCGACCTCATCTTGTTCTAGTCCGAGCTTCGCGGCCATTTTTTTAGTAAAAAAATTAACTTGTGACCCGTTATCAAGGAGAGTCCTGCATGCATGAGGATTTCCTTGTCGATCTAAAATGTGCGCGATTGCTGTCGATAATAAAACCTGTGATGAATCGATACTGTGTAAATTAGCAAAATAAGCCTGCGCTGGTTTTTGTTCGTTATAATTTGAGATTGATAGAATGATCGTGTGATTAAATGGGTGAAACTGAAGAATTTATGGAGAAGCTTGAACTACTCAAATCACTAGAATCCCGAGAAGACGATAGAATTCGCGGTTCTTTTTCGTTAATTAATCGCTGTGCCTTTACACATGCGGCGGAAAGTCTGTCTTCGAAATCACCTTTTTCTGCTTACTCGTTATCTACCGTTTCATCTGATACTCATATATAAAATGTTCGTTTTCGTTCTCCTTAAGATATTTGTTCTGGTTCTGAAGATTTTTACACGTTAAAATTTTCACTCCTTAGGCCTTAGATTGTAGATAAGTTCTCTCGTTCACGTTCACGTTCTCGTTCAAGTTTTTTAGATTTCAATAGCCACATCAGGTTTGTTGACTGGTTGCTGGATTTGAATCACTCGTTATATCCACTATCAGGTTTCGAAGGACCAAAATATGTTGAGTTGTTAAAAGTAGCCGTACTGCCTCTTCGGAATACTCGTTGAATGAAGAGCCGTGCTACCTTACTCAAGCTGACTTGCTAAGAGTTTCCTTGTCGCAACGGATGGTCAGATAATAATAGTGGTTTACACGTTTATGTTGGAAATAATATTCAATCTGAGAGAGGTAAGTAAGAAATTTACAGGATAAAAGATCGATTTATAATGTTCGTAGCTCAGTAACATAGAGTCGAGTGTCGGAGGAAGATTCACAAATTTAAGGGTGGGGGCGAGAACGAAGGGCCCGAAGGCGTGCACAGTTTCGTTAGTTTCCGATGTGGTCTGAAAACAAGCGAAAATTCTGGAAGACGTTTCACACAATATTTTGAGTAGTATAAGTTAGAAAATTACGGTACGTTAAGATTTAGCAAAATATGTGAAAAGCCTGAACGGCCTAAAGTGAGAGCGCCTATACCTGTCAATGTTAGGGGATTAGGACTCGGTTCTCGATATTTTGGAAATTTTCATCTGGAGAGCGATAACCAGTAATAAACATAAATTTGAAAGTCTGGAGTTCAACTGTTGTAAGGATTATCCTAAAGGACTCAACGAAAGCACGTTTCGAAACAGATGTCTCAAAAATCATAAATCTATTTGCGCAGCATCAAATTCAAAAGCCTATTTCCTTTATAAATAAATGAACTTACCAACTTTGCGAAATTATTTATTTTCAAATTTACAAGTCTCTGTCCTTTATGAATAAATAAATAAATAAATTTACCAACTTTACAAAATTATTCATTCCCAAATTCACACGCCTCTTTCTTGTAAATAAATAAAGAAAATTCTCTGAGCTTCCAAATAATTTATTTATAGATTCACAAGCCTATTTGCTTTATAGATAAATTAATTTACGAACCTTGTGAAATTATTTACTTATAAATTCACAGGTCTCTGTCCTATATGAATAAATAAACTTATCGACATAGTGAGATTATTCATTTGTAAATACACAAGTCTTTGTTCTTTATAAATGAATAAATAAATGAATTCACCAACTCTACTAAATTATTTATTTCCAAATTCACAAGCCTATTTCCTTTATAAAGAAATGAACTTACCAACTTTGCGAAATCATTTACTCGTATTTCCAGAATCACAAGCTTATTCCCTTTATAAATAAATAAACTTACCAACTTTGTGAAATTATTTATTCTCAAATTCACAAGCTTAATTTCTTTATAAATAAATTAACTTGCCATCTTTGCGAAATTATTTGTTTGAAATTCACAAGTCTCTGTCTTTTATGAATAAATAAATAAATGAATTTACCAACATTGCGAAATTATTTTTTTCCAAATTCACAAGCCTATTTTCTTTATAAATGAAATAAACTTACCAAGTTTGCGAAATTATTTATTTTTAAATTCGCAAGATTCTGTCCCTCATGTATAAATAAATAAATAAATTTACCGAACTTGCGAAATTGTTTATTCCCAAATTTACAAGTCTTTTTCTTGTAAATAAATAAGAAAATTCTCTAAGTTTTTAAATTATTTTGTTGTAGATTCACATGCCTATTTCCTTTATAAATGAATAAACTTACCAACTTTGTGAAATTATTTATTCATAAATACACAAGTCCTTGTTCTCTATGAATAAAAAAATTAATTAATTTATCAACTTTACAAAATTATTTTCACTCAAATTCATAATCCTATTTCCTTTATAAATTAATTAATTTACCAACCCTGTGAAATTATTCATTTATAAATTCACAAGTCTTTGCCCTTCATGAATAAATGAATAAATAAATTTACCAACTTTGCGAAATCATTCATTTTCAAATACACAAGTCTTTGTTCTTCATAAATTAATAAATAAATAAATGTACCAACTTCGCTACATTATTTATTTCCATATTCACACGTCTCTTTCTTGTAAATGATATATAAAAATTCTCTAAGTTTTCAAATTATTTATATATAGATTCACAAGCATATCTCCTTTATAAATTAATTAATTCACCAACAAATTATTTATTTATAAATTCACAAGTCTCTGTCCTTTATGAAAAAATTAATTAATTAATTCACGAACTTTGCGAAATTATTTATTTTCAAATTCACAAGTGTCTATCCTTCATGAATGAATAAATAAATAAATTTACAAATTTCACGAAATGATTTATTCTCAAATTTACAAGTCTCTTCTCTATTTAAAAAGAAAGAATTTCGCAAAGTTGATACGTTTATTTATTTATGAAAGAAATAGCCTTTTGAATGTCGCAGAAAATAATTTCACAATCTTGGTAAATTCATTGATTCATTTATTCATGAAGGACAAAGGCTTGTGAATTCATAAATGATTAATTTCAGAAGATTTGTGAATCAATTCATTTATTAAGAAAATAGGCTTGTGAAACTATAAATAAATAATTTGAAAACTCAGAGAATTTTTTTTATTTATGCACAAGAAAGAAACTTGTAAATTTAGCAATAAATAATTCCGTAAAATTTGTGATTCATTCATTTATTTATTTATTCATAAAGGAAAGTGTCTAAACTTAGTAAATCTATGCATTTATAAATGGCTTATGAACTTAGTAAATAACTTTATAATAATATTTTATCTTTGTATTTCTGCGAAATTAATTTCAGGATGCATGTTCATAACGAAAATTGTGAGTTTCTATTTATATATTCCGATAATTAGTTTTGATGAAAAAGAACAATTACCAACCGCGATTCTCTGTGTAATCTGCGGTTTTATCATTTTGGTACAAAAAGTGGCCGCTACCGTCTTGTGAACGCGCTGCTAGCTCGGTTTCTATTGCTTCTTCATCTGTCAAATTACGTCGTTTATTTCTCAAAAAATTTGGAAGTGTTTTTCACTTCTGATCCTCATTGAATCGCAAAATTCGCTTCATAATTGTGAAGTTTAGTTTGTGGAAGGATGCTATGCAGAGTGTTCTTCTTTGTTTATTGTCTGTGTTGTGTCTGTAATACCACCTTGATCAAAAAGTTTTGGGACTTTATTTTTAAAATCAAAAATATAAGTTCATTCATCATAATCGATATTGTCCCCTTCAAAGTACTCCCCATCGACTGCAACGCACTTATGCCAGCGCTTG
>JAUMHM010087523.1:0-10313 GCA_032362435.1 Melikaiella ostensackeni | reverse complement strand
TTTGAAGGGGACAATATCGATTATGATGAATAAACATGTATTTTTGATTTTAAAAATAAAGTCCTAAAACTTTTTGACCAAGGTGGTAAATTGAATGTCGCTCAATATCGCAGTGCTGTACGGGAATAATAGCACGCGAACCGTGTTATAGAGACGTGGAGCCCTGCCAGGGCGCCCGCGAGTTGAGTAGACTAATTTATCGAGAATATTAATGATATGAAAAAATGAAGACATAATTCCGGAATACTTGAAATCTTCAGTTTCATTGCATTTTGTTTTATTAAATCATAAAGCGCTTCAGCTTCTAAGATAATATTATGAATTTATATTAGGTATTTTAACTCATCGTATAAGTTTTAATTTATGGTCATATTGGTAATTAGCGCCTTAAAATACGCAGTAAGGTGGAATGGATTAAGTATGGAAATAATTTTAATTTTTCCATTCTGAAGCAATAACGTGTAAACGGCCTATTATCAAATTTCAGAATATTATCTTCTCGATTATCTTCGGTTTGGTCCATAAATGACGTCACGCTAATGTGACTCATTGTAAACTTAAGACTCATAGCTTCGAAAAAGCTGAAAAAGTTACACAATCGCGTTCCTTTATTGAACATTTTTTTTTGTCACATTTTCATATCTATAACCATTTTTCAAGTATTAAATTTATTCCCGAATAAATTGATATATTTTCACTAAGCAGTCAGTAATTACCCATCATCGAATGAGTAAATATTTCGACTAATTCAATTAGTAATTTTCAGCGAATCTTGTGTGTCTCACTTTTCCATAATTGAATTAGTAGAGTTCAATAAACGCTGTCTTGTAAATCTCTTAATTTTTAATCGTTCAATCAGGAACATTCAAAAATTCGATAAATACTTTTCCAAAGTGAGGAGCTCATTTTTTGCAAAAATGGATAAAAGAAGTGCTCGCTATTAACTTTTTGCAAATTAAAGTTTAGTCACATCTTGAAAAATGTTCAAGAAATAGTTTCCGCCTGATACTTCTCCATTTAGAACCTTACAACCACCTTCAATTGTGCCTGGAAGCTACCACAAAACTGCAAAATTGCAGTTTCATGTAAAATCCATGGTAAAAACGGTATTTTTTTATTTTTTCAAGATGATTTCTGTTTTTTCGACGGGTGACAAGTTTCCAAGTATTTCTAGCTAATTTTGAATTTTGAATTAATGACACAATAAATCAGTGTTCAGAGCAATACATTTTTTGACGACATTTGGCAATTATTCAAACAATTTTTGTTTCACGTGAATCGTGAAAAGTTATTATTTTCTGGAATTGATCACACAATTAGCAAATGTTAAGAGTAATATTTTTGTTGTTCAAAATGTCTCGTAATCATTTAAACAATTACTAATTTGCTTGCACCTTTCCCTAGGAAAAGTAGAGATAATTCTAGTTTTATTGAATCTCTTACACTATGTCACTTATTACTCAGTATTTTCTTATCTCAGAACGTATACCCTAATGGTTTGAACAATAGTCATTTGTTTCAACAATTAAATTCAGTTGCTCTAACAAAAGTATTTTTTTTTCTTGAAATCACCTTCGTAGATTAATGGAACCTGTAAACTAAGAATAATTTATATGTAAATCGTTACTAATGACCGGTATATAAAGGGACCAGGACATTAATGAACCTCCTAGAAACATAACGTAGATGATTGTACGTTGATGAGTATTACCCAAAATGCATTTGGATAATTATTCATGTTGAACAATATCGATCTGAAAAAGTAACTATCCATAACGTACTGAAAAAGTGCTTTAAATGAATGACTATTGTTTAAGCATTTGGGTATGAGTTCTGAAATGTAAATTACTGAATAATAAGCGTGATAGTGTGAGGTTTTTGAAGAACCTACAGTTATAGTTATATATATATATATATATTATATATTATAATAATTGCCAAATATCTCAAACAAAGAACATAACTCTTAGATATAGTGAATTGAGTTCCTTATTCCAGAAAATAATAACTTTTTACGATCAACTGCTTTAAAAATTGTTTGAACAAATGCAAATTTCTTGCCAAGTGTCCTTGACAAATATCACTTTCAACATTCGTTAATTGTGTCCTCGATTCCAGAAAAGAATAAATTTTTACTATTTGCGAACGAAAAAATTGTTTAAACGAGTGAAAAACTCCTAAATAATTGCTGAATATTCTTAAATATATATATTTCTTTCAACATTCGATAACTGTGTCACTATTTCCATAAAATAATAACTTTTCACGATTTACAGAAAAATAAATTGTTTAAGCAACGATGAAGTGTTCAAGCAATTTAGAATAAGTTAAAAAATTTTTCGAAACTTGTCACTTACCGAATAAAAATGAACCGTGTTAAGCAAATTTTTAAATACCGTTTTTACCATGAATTTCACATAAAACTGATATTTTGCATTTTTGGGGTATATTCCGGGCACAATTCAAGGGGGTTTGGTGAGTCGAAATTGAAAGTTATTGGGCGGAAAGTATTTCTTGAACATTCCTTGAGGAGGCACTAAACTTTAGTTTTTAAAAAGTTAGTAACGAGCACTTCTTTTATCCGTCTTTCGATAAATGAGGTTTTTCCATTTAAAACCGCATGTTAATTTTAAAAGCCCGAGGCCAAAGGTTAATGCAGACCAATTTGAATAAAATGGATGTCCTTTCTCTGCAAAATAAACAGATTGGGGGGGGGGGGGGGGCTCGGTCACCAAAAATTAAAAATTAAATTTCTACACGTATAAATTTGGTCTACTCTAATGGTATTCTCTTTTCCAGAAGTGAATAATATACCTACAAGGAGCTGATGGCAAGGTGAAAGGACATCGAAACCTACTTAGTACATATTTATTTACTTGTCTGCCATTTTGCAAACATTTACAAGAGATTAGCAATAAGGAAGTATTATAAATGAATTAAAAATTTATTTAATTTTGTTTGTTTGGAAACTCTTTTTTTTTACATAAAATTATTGCTAGACACATGCTTATTAGGTTCTAGTCAAATTGAACCAACATTGAATAAGGGGGTGCATTAGGTGTGAAAAGTGATCGTCTATAGCAAAACAACGGTAAAACAAGTAAGGGAAGAAAGGGAAAAAACATAACGTGCCGACATTCATAGAAAGCGCTTTTTTTGCTCATCACATCAATTCAAAAAATTTTGAACATTTTATTTTTAAACAGTTTTATTTTCAAGCTCTTAGGCTGGAACGTATTCAAATTACACAAAGCTTTGAATTATTAGTTAATTTCACGTTATTTTTGTTGTGATTCATCGATTTTCGTGGGTTTTTCTTGAGTGCTTAAATTAAATGAATACTTTTCAATGGAAATAAAGTAAGGTGAAATATATTAGGTGTGTAAATAATTCTTATCTTTCTATCTGGAAGCAGTAATTTGTAAATGCGTCGCCTTGGTAGAGATGACGTAGACTATTTACAAGTCTCAGAATATCTTCTTCAATACCTTCATGAAAAAAGAAGAGGGAAAATTTTGTATACATACAGCAATAGCAATAAAGGAATATTCAGTTATTTGGCAACACAACCTAAAACCTCTTTTATTGAGAATTTGTTTAACATTTACAATCATGAGATTTCTACTACTTTTCTTTCTCTGCTACTTAATTTGTCGTAGTAAATGTATTTATAAAAATAGAACAGGACTGTCACTGGACGAAGCTAAGGGTGAGCCCAAAAATATTTGAATTAGTTAACAATATTTTGTGTATCGTAGAATTAAAAATCCTCTTATTCGTCCCCTTGACTTACCCCTTTCCCTCCTTTCTTTATTTTCTTTTCTACTCACTTTGAAAATTCCATAAAATATTTTATCCATTCTTACATTTCGATCTCCTGATTAACTCTTTTTCTCCTCCCTCTACTTACTACTTTCCATACTTCATCCTCTGTGCTAGCCTCTTCCGCCTCGCCCTCAAACCCTTTATTATCTTCCTCTTTTTTCTATTAAATAACTCATTATACCTTTTTTCTTTCTTATGTGTTCTCCTACACAATTCTTCCCGTTTCTATGTTCTCTTCATTGCTTTCTCGCTTTCTTTTTTCCCCCTGCATTCCTCATTCCAGCTATCTCTTTGTCTCTCTTCACTGACTCCCTTTTCAACTGTATCTTCTATTATTCTCTTTACTTTTCCTATTACTATATCCATCTCCCCGTTTACATATCTCTTGCCCATTTTGGCCACGTTTACATTTTTTCAAATACTATTCCCTCTGCTGACCAATTACATTTTTCTACTTTTTTTTCTTTTTCATTTCCTTTGGCTGTTTTCCGTTCACCTCTCTTCCCCATCACTTCTGTCACTATTACTGGGAGATGATCTGAGTCTACGTACTCCCCTTTCTCTAGCCTCCTTATGTTCTCCCTTACCTCATTGTCAACAATAACTCAGTCTATTACTATGCTTCCCCCCTTCCCATATGAGTGTAGTCTTCCTCGTCATCTGCCTCAATATTCCCATTCAAGATAAGCTATCCTGATTCCTCCAATCTATTCAATTATTTACTTCCCTCTCCATTTAATACTTTGTCTTTGAAATAGGGAGAAGAAAGGTATGGCCCTCCCTTTCACCATCCTTTTCCTCCTCTTTCTTCTGTTCTTGCATGATAGCCTCTCCCTACAATAACCCCTCCTTCCTTTCCTTCCATCAAATCCCTCAAATCTTCCGTTTTCTCCTCCGTGTCTTTATCCCTACTATCTGCCCCCTCTGCTCTCCTATCGTTATATCTGCCTCCGTTAATCCTTCTTTTTCTTCATTTGGCTGATTCTCATATTTTTTCTTCCTTATCAAATCTTTCCTTATTCGCATTACCATTCCCCAATTTTGAAAAATTGTCTTTATTTTTAATTGTTTACACTGTTTGAAATGTTTTTGAATTTTTTTTCCAGAAAAAAACAACTTTTCTCCTGGTGCCAAAAACTAATATAAGTAATTAATTTCATTTACAGAGAATTGTATCGTTACACGCTACAATATTGATAAATATAAATGTTTATGGCAAAGTTATTATACATATCCCTCGAGAGATGCAGCTTTCGTTTCCAGTAAATATTTAATTGATCAAGTTAAATAATCAATAATAAAATAATTTATTAATTTTCTGTGGAAATTTTTTCACTTTATCGATTGTTTCGCTCTTTATTTTTTCCTATCTTATAAAAAAACTTATTTCCAATTCAAATTAATTTTTCAATTAGATTTTTAATTTCACAGACCAGTGTATACATGTAGGAAAAGGTACACCACCTGCCATCTATGAATGTTTCATAGAGAAGCCACCAAAGTAGAAATGTGAGCTGTCTATCGATGCCAGCAGACTATTTATTGTGAATAATTCGATGAATATTTTCCAACTAATTTTCAAGGAAAATGATAATATGTTCTTAAATGATTCACAATTTTCTATAATAAGTAACTTCTCTCATTCACGTATTGTATTTTGCAATTGGCACACCGTATGTTAAATTCTTATAGAAAAATGCAAAACAAGAAAGATGAAATTATTATTTTCCTCAGAAATGAGTCAAGAAATTGTCATTGAATTAAGCCCTCGCATCGAATTTGCTTCCAAAGTTTAATCAAAAAATTTTGTGAGACAGAAAACTTTTTCCCGTGTAAAAAAATCTGTTTTCCACATATGAAAATCTTTGAGAAGAAAAACAATGTCAAGGAATTATATGTACGGCTATATCAGATAAAATAAAAATCTTATGCGAAATACCAACATAATTAGAAAATTTTTTACAATCCAATTTTTCCAATTCCAAGTTTACCCAAAGTTCACCATTTTCAACCTGTTCGTCAAGGCAAATTACTCCTGTTTAGTTTTTTCGAAATAACTTGCTTCTTGATAGAGTTGCAATAGTAAAAAAGAGAGAGAGAAAGAAGAAAGAAGACAAAGTATAGTGATAAACAGTCTGAGATTAGAGGGGAATGTACTAAAAGATGGAGAGGAAGAGGTGCTAAAATGATGAATGTAGAAATGGAGGTGGTAAAGATGGAGAAAGTGAGAATTGTAGGGAAGGAAGGGGCAGAAAGGAAAGAGTTAGTGAGAAGTGCGGTGACGCGGGATTAGAAGAGAAAGAACCGAAAGAGAGGAATATAAGAAATGGTAGGATTCTCCCCTTCCGTTTACATTAACCTATCTCATTTTTATACTCTTTACTTTTTCCTTGAATTGTTCTTCTTCTTCTATTTTTCTCCTCCTCCACCTCTCTCCTCTCATTTTAATCTCTTCTACTATTTATCCTTATTTTCCATCTCTTATCTCCTTCCTGTCCATCCCTGTTATATATTTCTTCCTTATTCCCATTTCCATTCCTACCATTCCTATGCCTTTTTTATTCTTTTTTCTTTGCATTTTGCACCTGTCATCTGTAAACTCTTTCTAGCCTTCTCGTTACTCTTTTTAATCCAATTTCGTCTAGACACTCCACTATTACTATCTCCTCCCCTTGTTCCAAATTTCGGATTAATTATCGTTTTGTTCCAAACCTGTTAGATTCCAGTACCACATCCTCCACTCTTCTCTTCTTTCCTTTCATTTCTCGTCTCTTTTCGTTTCCTACTATTTTTCATTTTCCTCTGTTCTGATCCTTTTCCTCCTCGTTGGTCACCTCACTTTTAACTAACACTTTCCTTTCTTCGTCCCGATCACATCATGGTTTCAAGAAAATAAACAAATTTTCTCAAGATGCCTTGAAAATAACAAGTGATTTTTTTTGCAAAATAAATTTTAAGAGAAAATTGTAATATATTTCAGAAAATTTTAAAAGATTTCTCAAATCGTCAAGAATATAATTTAATACAGAGAGATAATTCATAATAGACTTTGATTTCCTCACTCATCTCCCTCTATATTACAGTCAAGGATAAACTATCCAAACTCCTTCAATCTATCCAATAATTTCCTTCCCTATACATTCTCATGGCACTAGATGAAGCTAGAAGTGAGTACAAAAACGTTTAATATAATAAGCAATATTCATACAGCGAAAAATTAAAAAAGATTAACCTTTTCTTATCATCCCTCTCTGCAAGCTCATGTTTTGAGCTTCTACTCTTTTCCAACTTATGTTGCAGCTTCTCTATCTTTAGTGGTGGATAAAGACAATTTGCCGCCCTAGGCAGTTTCGGAATACCCCCCCCCCCCTATAGTTTTTTCGAACGTTCAGATAAGTGTGTATCAAGAGTGGATAAAATTGAAAATAGAATAGGATTGAGATGACGTTCCTTTAATAACCTTTGTTCCAAACTCGGCTTCCCTTTTTCCCAATTTTTCCTAACTTTTTCCTATTTCCTCATACCTCTCCTAAGGTCGGCGATTTTCCGCCTAATTTATTGATTTTTGTCCTCATCTTCGCTCCTTCTATCTCTTTTCCTTACTCCAGTATTTCTATTATCACTTTATGCATTTCCTTCAAATTTCCCTCTGTCATCCGAACTCTAGCCTCAGTTCTGTTTCCATCTTCACCCTTATTTTCCTTATCATTTCTTACGAACCTTTTTTCCGGAGGTAACGGGGAAGTTGATGTGAAGGGAACGAAAGGGACGAAAATAAGAAAAAGAGGGGAAGGAAGAGTGAAAAAAATGAAGGTAGGGAAGAATGGAGGATATGCTACTGGAATGTAGCTGGCTTAGAAAGAAAGGATAGTGAGTTTATGAGAAAATATGGGCAATGGTGAGTCGTGGTGAAGGCGGAGACATGGCTGAATGAGAGAGGGAAGAAGACAGTGAAGGGAAGACTACCGAGAAGATACAGGTTGGAGGTAGAATAGGCAAAAAGACAAAGCATAGAGAAAATGTAAAAAGGGTAGAGCAGTGGAAGAAATAGTGATAGAAATAAGAAATTTGACAGTGAAGAAAAAAGATGGTAATGGTTTGTGGAGTTAAGGGCGTTAATGGAAGGAAAGGTAGGGAGGGTAAAGAAAGGAGGAGACTTTAATGCAAAAACAGGAGGAGGAGGAGGAAAAGAGTGGGTGGAAGCAGGGCCAACCCTTTCTTCCCCTCATTCCAATGATAAAGTTGTGAACGGAGAGGGAAGGAAATTATTAAATAGATTGAAGAAGTTTGAATGGCTTATCTTAAATACCTCCCTCATCGCTAAGACCTTGGCTATTTAATGTTCTCGAGTATGCTTGCTTTTTCTCTTTGATAGCCATGCGGATTTTATCATTCCACCAAGCATCTCCAGCCTTTCTTCCTACAGTCGTAGTACCGCACACTTCAGATGCACTCTTGAAGATGCTATCCCGTAGTATTATCCATGTAATGAATTTTTACATCTTAAAATAAAAAAATCAAGTTTTCCAAAGAAACTCAGTGAGACTAAAAATTATTGAGGGGGTCGTTTTTTGCAATTTTTCCAAGGAGCAATTTTCCTCTTCAAAATTTTGTTCATATCTCGCTTTGTTTTCGAAAAGAGTGGAAACTTTGATTTTTTAAAATTAAGAATGGATTATTTCAAAAACAGCTCAGGCGATTTTGTTTCTTAACAGGAAATAGTTGTAAGACACCCTAGGTAGAAAATCAAGAAAAATATTCTTAGTGTTCGTACCTTTAGGTTGAAGTCATTTCAACAGAACCGTGATGGACCTCACTCGTCTTCCATTCGTATATATGTCAAAATTTCGTGTTGAAAACGCATTGTGTAAAAGTTATATCAGTTATTCACAATAAGTCTGTTCATTTTATTTCATATTTTGAATATATTTATTGAATATAAATAATAAATATCGTATCGTATAATATATTTCTCTTAGACGAACTCCAATGGACTTACGAAAAAAATTTTGACGAGCACGCAGATTATTAATGATGAGCCAGGTCAAATGCTGAATCAGCGATTGGAAAAACCCCCTTTTACCAAGTTTTAGGGAAATCTGTCAAAATTAAGAAATTTTGGCTGCCATATTGGATCCGCCATTTTGAATTTGTAACATCTGACGTCAAAATCGAAATTAGCTACCTAAAAATCCTCTTGTACCAAGTTATAGACAAATCTGTAAAAAAATAAAAATTTTGGCCGCCGTTTTGGATCCGTTATTTTGAATTAGTAATTTTTGACGTCGAAGTTGAAATGAGCAATCTAATAAGCCACTTTGTACCAAGTTATAGGCAAATCTGTGAAAATTTTAAAATTTTGGTTGCCATATTGGATCCGCAATTTTTAATTTTTAACTTTTGACGTCAAAATCAAAATTGGCGACCTTGTGAACGCCCTCGTACCACGTTTTAGGCAAATCTGTAGAAATTAAAAAATATTGGCCGCCGTATTGGATCCGCTATTTTTAAATTGTAATTTTTGACGTCAAAGTCGAAATTAGCGATCTAATAAGCTCCCTTGTAGCAACTTATAGGCAAATCTGTGAAAATTACAAAATTTTAGCTGCCATATTGGATCCGTCATTCTTAAGTTGAAACTTATAACGTCAAAATCGCAATTAACGTCCTCATAAACACCCCTGTACCAACTTCTAGGCAAATCTGTAGAAATTAAAAAATTTTGACCGCCATATTGGATCTGATATTTTGAGTTTGCAACTTTTGACGTTGAAATCGGAATTAGCGACCCAAAAACCCCCTTGTACCAATTTTCAGGCAAATCTGTTAAAATTTTAAAACTTTGGCTGCCATATTGGATCCGCCATTTTGAATTTGTAACTTTTGGAGTGAAATTCGAAACAAGCGACCTAAAAAAAAATCTTGTACCAAGTTTTAGACAAATCTGTGAAGATTTGGAAATTTTGTCCGTCATATTGGATCCGATATTCCAAATTTGTAACTTTTGACGCCAAAGTCGAAATTAGCGAACTAAAAGATGCCCTTCTACCAAGTTTCAGGCAAATCTCTGAAAATTTGAAAATTTTGACATTTTATTGGATCCGCAATTTTTAATTTGTTGCTTTTTGACGACAAAATAGAAATTAAGCACCTTGTAAGCCCCCTTGTACCAAGTTTTAAGCAAATCTGTGAAAATTTTAAGATTTCGGCTGACATAAAGTTTGACTTCCATATTGGATCCGCCATTCTTAATTCATGAATTTTGACGCCAAAATCGAAATGAGTGACCTAAAAAACATCCTTGTACCAACTTATAGACAAATCTGTGAAAAATTAAAAAAAATGGCCGCCATATTAGATGCGCTATTTTGAATTTGTAATTTTTGACGTCAATGTCGAAATAGCGACCTAAAAAACCCTCTTGCACCAAGTTATAGACCAAGCTGTAGAAATTTTTTAATTTTGGGCCACCATATTGGATCCGCAAT
>JAUMHM010087522.1:0-10313 GCA_032362435.1 Melikaiella ostensackeni | reverse complement strand
AGTGTCATACATTTCTGTGATCAAAAGTAGGTTAACCTTCCATCCGGTTGATCAAATGCAAGTTCCAAAATTTTCACTTGCGTGCTGCGATCGCTAAATTGATTAAAGCACCTCTTATGAATAGAGGAGGTGTCGTTCAAATCCGGCTCGCAGTTAAATTTTTGGAATTTTTTTTCCGTCTATTTTTCGTTTAATTTGTTTTGAAAACTCTTCTTTATCATGTGTGTCGATATAACAGATATATCTGTACATCAGGACTCCTTTCAATGAAGTATTAAAATCAGAATCACCTAATGCCTGAGGCCAAAAATCACAGACATGTAAGATAATAATATCAAGGCATGAAAATAGAACAATTATTCGAAATCTACTGGCCAAAAAACACCTTCAAAGACATCAAAGGTAGGTTAACCTTCCATCCAGTTGATCAAATGCAAGTTCCAAAATTTTCACTTGCGTGCTGCGATCGCTAAATTGGTTAAAGCACCTCTCGTGAATAGAGGAGGTGTCGTTCAAATCCGGCTCGCAGTGAAATTTTTGGAACATATTTTCCCATTATTTTTCGTTTAATTTGTTTTGAAACCTCTTCTTTATCGTGAGTCTAGCTTACAAAGCCATTAGTAAAATATTTCGTTCATTTGAACGTTGCGAACTTCAAGCACATTGAAACTTCACCCGTTTGATAGAAAATTCAACTATTTAGTTAAAAATTCGACTATTTAGTAAAAAATTACATTTTTGTAGTAAATTCATATTTTCGGGTTGAAAATTCAACTCTTTTTCTGAAAATTCGTCTTTTTGGTTTAAAATTTTTTCTCTTTTAGAAGAAATTTCATCTTTTTTGGTTAAAAATGCAACTGTTTGGTTGAGAATAATTCTGCTTTGGTTAAGGATTTGATTATTATGTTGTAAATGTAACTACTTGAGCAAAAATTAACTTTTTTGTTAGAAAATCATATTTTCAGATTCAAAATTTAACTGTTTTGCAGAATATTTGTCTTTCTGTCTTGAAATAATATTTTGGAAGAAAACTCAACTATTTGGTTAAAAATTTGTCTTTTTTTGTTGAATTCAACTGTTTTTTATTTTAAAATTAAATAATTTTTGCTTGAAATATCAACTATTAAATTTTTCTTTGAAAATACATCTTTTTTGATCGACAATTCAACTATTTGGTTGAAAATTCGTCTTCTTGGTTTTAAAATTCATCTTTTTTGGTTATAAATGTAACTTTTTGGTAGAAAATTAGCCTGTTCTGACTGATTCAACTGTTTTGGTAGAAAAATACAGATATTTGGTTGGAAATTATTGTTTTGTTAAAGATTCGTCCTTTTTTGAATTCAAGTGTTTTTTATTTGAAAATTAAATCCTTTTTTGGTTGAAATATCAACTTTTACATTTTTCGTTAAGAATTCACCTTTTGGGCTTGAAAATTCAACAATTTTGTTGACATTTTTTTTTCTTGACTGAAAAATATTACTTGTTTGAATTTTAACACTTGTTAAAAATTCTTTTTTTTTTGGTTTAAAAATTCATCTTTTTTGGTAGGAGTTTCATCTTTTTTGGTTAAAAATGTAACTTTTTGGAAGAAAATTAACCTGTTTTGGTTGAAGATTTAACTGTTTTCGTAGAACATTCAACTATTTGGTTAAAAATTAACTATTTTGATGAAAATTCGTCCTTTTTTGTTGAATTTAACTGTTTTTTATTTAAAATTTGAATCTTCTGTAGTTAAAATATTAGCTACTACACTTTTCTTTAAGACTTTACCTTTTATGGCAGAAAAGTTATCTACTTGCTTCGGAATTAACTTTATTGTTGAAGATTCATAATCTCGGATTCAAAATTCAACTGTTTTGTAAAAAATTTATCTTTTAGAAAAAAAGATTTTAATCTTTATAATATTTTTTTCTTTCTTGTCTGAAAAATCTGTCTCGTTTGAATTTTAGCTTTTGTTGAAAATTAATCTTTTTGGTTGAAAAATTCATCTCAATTCAACTATTTTGGTAGAAGATTCAAGTATTTGGTTCAAAATGAACTTTTAAATGAAAATTCATATTTTTGGGTTATAAATTCAACTGTTTTGGAGAAATATCGTCTTTTTGGCTTGAAAATTCAACAATTTGGTTGAAAATTAACTACTTTGATGAAAGTTCGTCTTTTTCGTCGAATTCAACTGTTTTTGATTCAAAATTTAAATCGGTTTTGGTTGAAATATCAACTATTACATTTTTGGTCGAGAATTCATCGTTTTTTATTATAATTTCAACTACACGGATCAAAATGCAACTACTTTGTTGAAAATTCATTTTTTGTTGTTGAAGATTCATCATTTAAGTTGAAAAATCATCTTTTTCTAGAAATTTCATCTTTTTTAGTCAAAAATGCAAATGTTTGGTTGGAAATGGTGTCAAGAAGTTTGATTTGAATCAGTCTTGATCCAGTACTATAAAAGTTACTTTTATAAATAAATAAAAAATTATTGTTATTTGATTTCATATTACAATTAAAAAAAAATTTAACGCGCTCGAAAAAATTCCCTGACTTAAAAAAAAATTTCTGACATTTCCAGTGACTAATAGGCCTTAATAACGTGACCTACTGTTCTTTTGATTTAAAAAGAATCAGACGAAATTTATTAAAATTCCAGGTGAATTTTAACGAATACAGGATACATTCATAAGAATTCAGAATTTTCTTCAAATTTATTTAAAACAAAATTAAATTTGAAATTTATGCAAAACAATTCAAGTGAAATTCAAAGGGATTCAAACGAATTTAAAAAATCCAAAAAACTAAATTGTATTGAGTGAAATTGTAGTGAATTTAGAAGAATTTAACAAAATTTCAAAAACTAAAAAATTTTCTATCGAATTGAAAAAAATAGGAGGAAATGAGAAGAATTCGATAGAATCGATCAAAATTCAGAAATATTTTTAAAAATGCATCGAATTAATTAAATTTGGAGCGAATTAAAAAAATTCAAGGAAATTTAAAAGAATCAAAAATATTCCAATAGTTTCAGTAAAATTAGAGCGAATTTAGAAGAATTCAAGAAAATTCCGGAAAACTCAGGGTGAATTTAAAATAATTCAAGTGGATGCAACAAATTTTTTGGAATTGAAAAAGATCCATTGAATTTTATAAACAGGTGAATAGGAGTGGATAAAATTAGTAAAAGCGGAATTTAAGAAAAATGAAAAGAATTCGATGAAATTCATAAAAATTCAAGATGAATTTAAAAAAAAAATGTAATGAACTCAAGAAAATTGTAAACAATTTTTTAAATTCATTAAATTCATTTAATTTGGAGTGAATTTACAAAAATTGAAGGAAATTTATAAGAATTCAGAACAATTCAAGCTAAATTCAAAAGGATTCAAATCAATTAGAAAAAATAAAAAAATTCCATTAATTTCAGTAAAACTGTAGAGAATTTAGAATAATTCAAGGAAATTCCAGAGACTTTGACGAAACTCATAAAAATTGAATTAAATTGAATAAAATTTGAGTGAATTTAGAGGACTTTAAAGGAAACAAGAAGAAATCAATGAAATTGATCAAAATTCCAAGTGAATGAAAGGAAATTAAAAAATATTAAAAACATTGATTGAATTCATTAAATTTTGAGTGAATTTACAAAAATTCAAGGGACTTTTGAAGAATTCAGGAAAAATGAATTGCAGTTCTGGCTAGATTCCAAATGAATTCAAAAAATTCAAAGTATTCGATTGATTTCAGTAAAATTATAGCGAATTTAAAAGAATTCAAGATTAATTAAAAAGAACTTAGGGTGAATTTAGAATAATTCAAGTGAATGTGGAACAAATTTCTTCAAATTAAAAAAAAATCTATTGGATTCAAATAAATGAGTGTGAATAGAATTAGTGAATTCAGATGAATTTAAGGAAAATGAGAAGAATTAGAAGAAATTCATAAAAATTCAAGGTGAATTTTTTAAAAAATTAAGTGAACTGAAAACAATTCAAAATTATTTTAAAAACTTAATGTTTTCATTAAGTTTGGAGTGAATTTATAAGAGTTTAAGGAAATTGAAAAGAATTTGATGCAGTGCCTAAGAATTCAAGGCGACTTTAAAAGACTTCAGGGTGAATTGAAAAAAAAAATTAATTAAAAAATTTATTGAATTACGTGAAACAAGATGAATTTAGAAGAATTCAAGTGAACTCAAAATAATTCAGGATGAATTAATAAGAATTCAGGATGAATTCCAAATGAACTGAAAAAAAATCCAAAGTATTTGAATGATTTCAGTAAAATTATAGTGAATTTAGAAGACTTCGAGATTAATTTAAAAGAATTCAGGGTGAATTTAAAATAAGTAAAGTAAACGTGGAAAATGAGAGGAATTCGAAGAAATTCATAAAAATTCAAGGTGAGTTTTCAAAAAATTCAAGTCTGAAAACAATTCAAAATCATTTTAAAAAATTTAATGAATTCATTAAATTTTTAGTGAATTTAGAAGACTTTAAGGAAATTCAAAAGAATTTGATGAAGTGCCTAAGAGTTCAAGGCGAGTTTAAAAGCCTAAAGGGTGAATTAAAAAAAATAATAAAAAAAAATTCATTGAACTGAGTGAAAGAAGGTGAATGTAGAAGAAAAGAATTCAAGGAAATTTAAGAGAATTCGATGAAATCCATGCGAATTCAAGATGAATTTAAAATGAATAAAGTGAATGAAACAAAATTTTTAGAATCCAAAACATTTGATTGAATTCAGATAAATAGGAGTGAATAGAATCAGTGAAAAAGAATCAGATTGATCCATAATCATTTAAGCTGAATTAAAAAGTCTTCAAGGTGAATTAAAAAAAATGAAAATCCAAAAAAGATTGGATTTTATTGGATTTCAAGAAAATTCCAAAGAATTCAGGGTGAATTTAAATAATTCAATAAATTCCAGAAATAGGTATAGACCTTAATTCAATGGTGATTAGCCCTTGGGTTCTCTGTTTTAATTTATTGAAAGAAAAGTGATTAAAGTGATCTTTTCATTTTAAAAAGTGACTATAGTGACTTTATCTTAAAAAGTGACTAAAAAGTGATTTGAGAAAAAATAGTGACTAAAAAAGACTTGAGCTTTATCACGTACGAAAATTATTGTGAATTAAATTTTTTTAACATTATAATAGTGGGGCGAAACTTAATCTGTTTAATATCTTCGTAAAAAATTATTTTTCACCATACCTGTTTTTGGATATTATTTTTAGTCTTTTAAAAGCAAAATCAAAATAAAAAGTAATATATAAATAATTATGATAATACCGATGATTTATGCGATGAGTAAGTGAAGCTTGTCTTGCCTTATGTGATTATTTATTATTTATTTTAAATTTATTACAAATAAATCAAATTAATTACAGATTTGTAACTTAATTGATTAAAACTATGTCGTATTCGGATACAAATTTTGTTCAATTGTAAAAATAATTCGGTATGTTAAATATGCATGGGGTTAGAAATTTATTTATCATTCCAATTCAAACAATCTTACGATCAAATAAATTAGCAAAAAATCATCACAAAATAAAGCAAGCAGTAATGAAAAGCCATTAGATTGAATAATTTTTATATTTAGGTCTAAAAACTAAATAATGTAAGGCCTTTAATATTTTAAAAACTAACAATTAAAACCGTAAAATTATCAAATTTTAAATATGTTTTAAAAACTGAACAATTTTTCAATTTAGGAAAAGTATCCTCTATTTCAAAATACTCTACAGAAATGGTTCAAAATTGATACATTTTTATTTTCATTTTTCCATACACTTTGATAAATTTCTGAGGAAATTAACGGTAAGATTGTAAATACATATAGGAATATATTTAATTTATATTTTAAACCTCTTTACATTAATCATTTGAAACAATGAAAATATGGCGAAAATAGAATTACCAAAATTACTTCATACGGGTTTCTTATTTGATTTGAATAAACCCTCGCTGCGCGATTACACGTGCGCGGTATATCTCAAGTGCGCGGCGGAACTAGTCCACCAGGGCGCGCTGGTATCGTCCTTTCTCGCTAGTAAACTCATCTGGTCAAAATGTGAAACGAGGGACAGCGGCAAATAGGAAATCATTAATTATGACGTAATGGTTCGCAGTTCTGTAGCTAGAATGGCAGACCGTTATTTTTGCATCACTCTCTACTTCTCCCATGGAGAAAAGAGAAATGAGAAGAAATTAAATTATCCCAAATTTTTGAATATATTGAAAAATCATCTTCCTGTCTCAAAATTCCAAAATGTTGGATATGCGATTGCTGTAGCACTTAAACATTTTTGTTTGCAGTGGCAAATTTTTTCCCGAGTAATCGACAAGGTTGTCTCGATCTTGGCAGCCAAGAGAGGAACATAAAAATAATTTTCATAGAAGTGCAAGATATTATTCAGTCCTTACAAAACATAGACTCACACATGGACATGACTTTGATTGGGATGATGTTCGAATTTTGAATTATGAGCGAAATCAAAAAAAGAGAGAGTTCATGGAAATGCTATTTATAATATATTTGGAATTGTTTGCCTATGTCCAAATCAATTTCAATCAAGGAATGAAGTATGTACCGAAATAACAATTACTATCAATAATCTCTGTTTTAATTTCAGTTTATAATGATTTTCTAATCTAACAATTTTTCATTTTTGTATTTTTGTTTTCCTACAAATTATCCCTGATGAGGAAATCTAAATTGGCTTCGAAACATGCTGGTCCCCAATATTATAAAAGACGGAGAAAAGAAAGAGTCGGAAAAGCGTGTTGTCTCGAAGTCTATTTTCAATTTGTGAACTTTTTGGGTGTTCTTTTTTAGAAGGCAAGAAATTTTCATAAGAAAGTAGATTTTATTCATATCTTTAAGAAATTTTAAAAGAGAAAGATTTGTTCCAATTTGCAGAGTTGCCTATGAATACTTGAAATTTCTTTCAATTAAGGTATTAATGATCAACTCAATTTACCTAAAGATATCTATTCGATTTAAATAATTTTTGAAAACGTTAGTAATTTTTTATAAAAATGTCATTGGTTTGGATCATTACCTTTTCTTTCAGAAAAATGGAATGATCTGAATAGAGTGGTTCTAAATGAACCCACAAAATGTAAAAAATATTGCGCCGTTCTCAAGATATGATTAAATATATTAGTTCGAGAGTAAACAAAGGAGTTTTCTGTGCATTTGTTGATCTTAAAAAAGCTTTCGATAAGGTGAATAGATCTAAACTTTGGGAAGTCCTAAAAGAATATGGAGTGAATGGTTGGCTTCTAAGAGCAATAAAAACAATATACAATGGTAGTCAAGCGAGTGTAAGAGTGAATGGACAATTGAGCGATTGGTTTGATATAAAGCAGGGCGTTATGCAAGGCTGCGTTATGTCCTCCTGGATGTTCAATATTTATACATACACAAATGCCTCAGAATGGCTCTCTTAGACGAAGGAGGTGTTGACATCGAAACAGTGAGAGTATGTGGACTGGCGTTTGCAGATGATAAGATTGTTACAGCGGAATCAGCTGACGATTTGCGGAGAATGATGAGCAGACTGGATACCAGCATGAAGAGTATGGATCTCAAGATTAACGCAGATAAAACAAAAATTATCGTTTCAGAAAGAAGGGGTAAGAAAACAGTATGCAATATTGCCTTAAACGAAGAGAGAATAGAACAAGTTGATGAGTTCGTGTATCTTGGAAGCTTATTTACTGCTGTCGGAAAGATTGATGCAGAGATATCCGTATAAACGAGGGTAGAAAGATTATCGGCAGTGTACAAGCTATTACTAAAATAAAAATGTAACGAATAAAGCTAAAATTGCAATATATAACTTTGTGCTTGCACCCACAGTGTTGTATGGTAGCGAGGCCTGGACGTATCAAGAAAATGATAGGAGCCAAGCGAACGCGGTTGGAATGCAGTTTCTGCGGAATATGTGCGGTAAAACGCTAATGGACAACGTCAGTAATGAGTGGGTTCTCAAAGAATGTGGTGTAGAAGAAACATTTTTGACAAGAGTGAAAGAAGTCTGCTAAGATGGTTTGGTCATATTGAGAGATTGAGTGAAGAACGTTTAACGAATCAAGTATATTCAGGTAAAGTGAGAGGTAGACTGAAAAAAGAAAGGTTGGTTGATTGCTAGAGAGATTGATCAAGCGACTAGTGTCAGAGCAACGTTGTGAGATTGATCTAAAACCTATTCCTTCTCCTCCTGAACATCCCGTACCCAAATTTACCATATAAATTCCTCTAATCTCCAGTAGTAAAACGAGACCAGAACCGAACGAGTTACGCTCACCTCAAAGGGGATTTGGCTTAATGGTATAATGAAATAATAAAATAATAAGAAAGGCTACTTTCTTGCTACTTTGTTCAATGTACGCTACTTTTCTCAGTGAAGTAATAAAAAATTGGTCAAAGTAGACGTCATGGGCCTACAAAAAAGGGTCTCGTAGCCCATTAAGCCTACTTAAGTTGTTCAAATTGCCCCCTCTCACTCTCCCACTCTCTCCTTTTCTATTCTATTCGATCCTATCCGGTTGTATCCGATCATATCCGATTTTATTCAATTTTATCGCCGGGAAAAGTACGACGGACGCAAGGACATCCGACCGAAACTATAAAGGTTTCTGTCTGAGACTACGAAACCCTAAAAATAATTGATTTGAAAAAAAAATGAAGGAAATCGAAATTGGAACTATGTGGAAAGGTAGTGTATCAGATACCTGAAAAAGTATAATTGTTTTGGTGTGGATCGATAAACGTCTTCATTAGGAAATGTTTGAGGAGTCTTTTATGTATTTTTTAAATCTGATATGAGAAAAGAACTTTTTAAAATTTTTTAAGTTTCATCATACTGAAAATCCCCACATGGGGCTCTATATTGGAACGCATATGGGAATCTACGTGGATTCCTATAAAAAATCGTATGGGCAAATTGGGACACAAGGTAGGATAGGAATCTATGTGGAAACATATATGGAAACCTATGTGGGATCATATATCAATGGCTGTGTGTGGAAACCTACAAATTGCCTTGGCATTAAGTCCCACATAGGATTTTAATTTTTTTTAAATGAAACCTGTTTTCTGAATATTACTGTTATACTAGGTAATCTTAAAGGGCTTAGACTAACTACTGCGCAGTCCTTAAGGGCCCTGGAAATCGAGTGTAAATCGGAGATATAGGATTCAGGCCAAACGGTGAAGCCATTTTGTCCGATTTTTTGTATAAATGGTCTAAAGAGTATAGAGACCCCCGGTACAGGCCGCTTTTTTCGAAAAAATTCTATTTTTTATGTGAGAATTAAAAAAAAAATGCGCTTGGATGGGATCGTTGTATTAAAGTGTTCTACTATTCAGCGAAACAGGCAGCAGGTAAGGCAGTTTTCGTGCTCGGACTTTTCTTTGGGCGACCCCAGCGAGAAAAGGGAAAACCAAATTCCGTTATGACTCAAGTCTGCAGGTAATGAAACGGCCACTATGACCAACATAGTTGGATTCAGGGGCGGACATACCGTATACGAAAAGTAAGGGTCCCTAACCAAATGAGTGGGTGAATTCCCAAAACGTTGGGTGAGTGGAGGTGGTTGGAGGTGGATAATATCATAAAATGCAGATTTTAAGTGAAATAAAACTGTAAACAACATAATATCATGAGTAACTGTGAAGAAAAACCGTTTCTTATAAGCAATTCGACCCCGATTTCATGCATGCAATATTCACGCCGAATCAGTGTAACTGTAAAATTTTAAGCAAACTTACCTTGAAAGTAGTACCCTGTACAACAAATGATAATATACAAGCTCTCGGTATAAACGGGTAGATTACACAAACATGCAAGATATCAATGATATGTGTCGCCCAATTTCCTTCGAAAAATACCAGATTTATTAGCATTATACACAAACTTTGCATGCCTGCAATAACCGGTTATTGAAGTCTAGCGCTCCGTTCTGTTGACCCTGAGAGCCTGTAAAAAATGTTTCGAATTTCAATTTTTCAAACATATTTGAATACGATACTTAATTGCGTATCTTCTTTTCCTCATGAAAAAACTTGTAGCGCGTGTATTTGTTGAAATAAATAGGAAATGCTGCTATTTTTTTCTACAATATGGCCTTCTTCCAGGTCATTTCACTGTACTCTATGTACAGTTGTACGTGATTTTGTTCAAAACAATAACTATCAATCTTCTTACCACTGATGTTTTACTTCACAATGTTACTTTCAGGCGAATACTGCATTTCTTACGAGCAGTTTATAATTACATTCGGAAATGCTCCATTCACGCATAATTA
>JAUMHM010087521.1:0-10315 GCA_032362435.1 Melikaiella ostensackeni | reverse complement strand
AAATACAGCGTTAATTGAGACCCTCCATGAAGGGCTCTTAGATGAGCTTGCATAGCGATCAATTCCGAGATACGACCCTTGGGTAAAATCACAGGATGCTTTGCATCAAAGGATATGGGAGCGTTTTCCAATCGACCTTTAACGCGTAAGAAGCCTGGTTTATCAAGAAAAGGGTTGAGCGTTTTTAAAGAGTTTATTTTGGGAATTTTATCCGCTTTAAGGAGAGCTTGTTTTTCCCTTCTAAATTCAATATTCTGAGCCTTTTTTAGCCAATAAAGTCTAGTTTGTAAAAGATAGTTAGTTTCGTCCGTTATTATTTCCCTAAGTTTAATTTTAAGTGGGCTCGACAACTTATTATCTTTCTTAGAAAGCAGTTTTTCGTAAAGAATATGAATAAATCGACAGCAATCTGCCGTGACTCTCAACAATTTTTGCCAAGAAGAAGTTTTGTGTGGTAATTGACTAAGTAAAGGAACAGGAGTTTCTGCTACACAAATATGAACTCTAGTCGTTTCTTGTTCCTCAAGATCTTCGGTGAATGGAGGTTCTGGTGTTAGTGTAGGCCGTTTGACAGAATGGCGTTGCAAGCAATGTGGTCCACACCACCATAATTTGTTACTGAAAATCTCTCACGGAGAGAGACCCCTGGATCCATAATCTGCTGGATTTTCAGAAGCAGGAACATACTTTCATTTTATAGTCAGAAATTTACTTTGAATTTCCGCAATCCGACTGGTGACAAAGGTGAGCCAAGTTTACGGTTCTTTTTTGAGCCATGCCGAAACAGTTGACGAGTTTGTCCATCCTTACATAGGAACATTTTCCAGATTAAGGTCTCTTACCACTTTCTGAAATAATTTTGATAGAAGGACAGCAGCGCAAAGTTCTAAACGAGGAATTGGAACGGTAGCTGATGGGATTACTTTAGATTTAGCTATAAAAAGCGTTGCGTGCGGATCATCAAAGTCTCCTGAAATTCTTAAATATACTATTGTTCCACATCCTTTCATGGAAGCGTCAGTAAATTCGTGCAGCTCACAGACAGTTTTATTCGATACTTGTTCTGTCCAGCGAACAATGTGAAGATCCTGAGGCAGTAGGAGGTTCAAGTAATAGTTCCTTCATTGATCCGGAAGGTCGTCAGGTAATTTTGCATCCCACTCTAGTTTACGCTGCCAGAGTTCTTTCATCAAGATCTTGGCCACAAGAACCACAGGGGTTACCCAACTCAAAGGATCATACAATTTCGAGATAATTGAAAGGACTATTCTTTAGTTGCTACTGGCAGATTAACTATCGAGATTTTAAATTGAAAAACATCTTTTTTTGGCATTCCAGTGTAAGCTCAGAACTGCTCTACATTCATTTTCTTCTTGAGAGAAACTGAACGTGTTATTATCCGAGAGCACGTAAGAGTTGTTCAATATTGTGGGATCATTAGAAGCCAATTTTTGTAGGCAAAAACCTCCACTAGCAAGAAGTTTATCCAACTCGACGACCTTAAGAACGGCCGAATATAAGTCATCTGCTCCAAGAAGAACGTCGTCAACATAAAAATCACGTTCTAGAATTTCTTTCGCTAAAGGATGTTCAGATCCTTCATCCACAACTAATTGTTTTAAAACGCGATTAGCTAAGTAAGGAGCTGAGGATCTTGAGTATTTTCCTTGAATAAAAGACGCACAACATATCTACCATCTGTTTTGCGTCTATGTGTCTCGCAAGAATATTCTTCACACACTTGCTCATTTTTTGTGAGGTGAATTTTTTAAGGAACCTTTTCTAGTTCCCAAAATGAGTAAGATCTTCCTCAAGACCTTCTATAGCAACACAAGTATGCATGGTGGTTATAGTGCTCGCTGAAAGAGTACGATTTCTCAAAAGCCCTGAAATAATCCAACCAAATATTGTGGATGGAATAGTAAAGTCTTTAGAGGGTCCTTGTATTAGACCACTTGCAAAAGTGAGCCATAATAATCAGCTCCGATAACAAGATCAATTGTATTATCTGTACAAAAAGGTTCGGGATCTGCCAGCTCAAGGTCAGAGAGATATTCCATCGGAAACTTTGTTACCCTAGGTGATACGTATTTAGTGACACTTGGTAATACTAACAAGGAGAGCAAGGTGCCTGGACTATCTTTATTATAAGGAAAAGCAATTACATTGATTCACGATTTTGCTGTCCCAATATAGACATCATACATTTCTGTAACTATTGTCTCTACGGGATAGCGCTGTGCACGTAAAGTTTGAGCAATAGATTCAGTAAGAAAACTAGATTGAACGCCTTGATCCAATTAAGTTCGAACAACGAATTCTCTGCCGTTACTACAACGAATTTTAATTCTAGCTGTCGGTAAAATTGCGCTTTTACTAGATACATGATGCGTTTTAGTATTAGAATTAGTACTAGATGTACATGGTTTCAAATGAGAATGCGCATTTGACCTATTAGAATTCGAAAAATGCTCTTCTTTAGTCGACAAATTACAAGACACGAAGGCGTCAAAAGGGGCTTGGTTTTGAGAATTCTGAGTTGGAGAAAATTGCTCGCTGTGTTGCAAGGAATGGTGCTTACGTTTTCAATGAATACATATTGATTTGCTCTTACAATTGCGTGACATATGCCCTTGTTTTAAACAATTGAAGCAGCAGCGATGCTCACGAGCAATCTCCTTTTTTTCAAAACAGGTTGAGCTTTGAATTGAGCACATTGATATAAAGCGTGACTCGATTGACACAAGATACATTTCTGTGTTCCTGAGTTATTGTTATTACTTTGAGTATTAGTTTGATGCGATTTACTTCGATAAGAATTCGAATGTGAACCACTGAAATTGTTATCTTCCGTCATTCGAATTGCTTCTAAAGTACGAATTCGACTGGAGAGAAATGTATCAAGATCCTTATAAGTTGGAACCTCGGAAAGATCAGCTGCATATCTTTCCCATTCAGTCAGCGGGAATTTTTGCAGTTTTTTAACTATAAGGAATACTATAATATCGTCTCAATGTTTTACTGGACGACCTAAATTTTCCAAGGCTAACATAGCTTTATTTGTTGTGTCACGAAGCTGTTTTGAATCCTTCACTGTTCCGTTTTCATAGGCGTAAGAGAAATAAAGGAATGTCAATATGCATTTATAATAACTCGCTGATTTTCATAGCATTCTTTGAGTGTTTCTAAAGCACTGGCATAATTTCTATCCGTAACTGCAATATGTTTGATTAATTTTGCCGCTTCGCCAGTCAAACTAGATTTTAAATAATATAATTTTTGAACGTTAGAATATTTTTCGTTACTTATGACAACCGATTCAAACGAATCAATAAAGTTCTGCCATTCAAGATAATCACCAGAAAATTCAGGCAGTTCTATATCTTTTAACTCTATAGAAGAACAAGAAGCATGCGAAACATTAACTTCTCTCAATACAGTTGACTCTAATGTGCTATTTGTGGCTTTAAACTGTGCGATTATTTCTACAAAGAAATCATAAGCTTCGAAAAAGATCTGTTCTGCCTCTCTAAATACATCTTTAGAAAAATTAGTAATTTTATACTCATATACTGTTACCGCTTCGACGACAATCTTCCGATGTTGTTGTTGACAAAGGTTCCAAGTTTCCTTTAAAATGTTGAATCTTCTTTCTGCGACGGTTAATGAGACACTTTCTTTCTGTAATTTCATGAAGCTCGGTATAATCCTTTTCAAGGATTCAATAACTGACTCCTGTTCAGCTAAAAGGGGATCCATCTTCACGTCTATTCATTTCAATGACGATAAATTATTTAAATTATACAAGAATTGTAAGTCTTGTGTTTAAATCATAACGTGATCAATAAACTGTTCACGTAGCATATCACCTCAATATCATAATCGTCACTTTGCACTGTGTGTGAGAGTGAGACACTTATTTAGAAAAAGACAGTCATAATGATTTCTGTTATAAAGTTCAATAATAAGCAGAGTTCAAATTCTGATTTACCAAATGTACGTGAAAAGTAGTTGTTTTTGAGGAGTTCGAATTATGTCGCGAGCGAGAGATAAATCTACAGAGTAATGTTGGGGAAGAAACTCAGTTGTTCAAACAATGAGATTGAATTGATAAGATTTTCATGTCGAAAGTAAAGACAGGATTAGACTCTGGAATGCTCGAAAATTATAAATCCATTAAGAGTCATTTTCTCGAACAGACCATTTTCACTTCCACAATTTTCATGTTTTTTAGTTATTGTTCGCTGTTTTGATTTTCACGAACTTTAATTTTCTTGGCTTTTCAGAGGTTTTGAAACATGAATTTTATATACATATTAACCGTAATTACACTCTTACTACACGTAACAAATGCCAGCATGGATTTTATTATCCGAAAATGTTTCTCGTACAATATTTTAAATGTTTAGTTCTCACAGATCATGACCAATCCGTCTCGAAGGACCATGTTTCAGTTCGTACTCTTTTGACTTAATTATATAAAGTCGAACCTTGTGAAAAGTATTTGCTGGATAATCAGTACGTAGATCTGGGAACTTTGTTCTAAGGCAAAACACTATGAATTTTCATTTCGAAAGCCACCAGATTTATTGTAATCACAAATATGCCACAAAAGCTTACGAACACTCGCGAAACATTGATAAAAAATGGAATACGCGAGGTATGTAAGTAAATTCGTTAGACAGAGCGAATAAGAGAAATTCGGTACTCTAAACATGTGGATTACACGGCGTTCAAGAGCTTTGTGTTCTCTAGCTTATCAGGAACAGCGCGAAGGGCAAGGACTCAATCATGTGGTCTTCTAATGTCTTCAAATGGCGCGAATTAATATAAGGAGACATAACACATATTAACCCTAATTTTTCAACCCTTTCGATTGTTGAAATATTTATTCAGCTACGATCGATACAAAACGAATGGGGCACATCTTTCCGAGCGCCCGTAGTACCCGGGACAAAATTAAACTTTTAGCCAAAACTATTCGAATGACTTGAGTGTTTTCTTTTTTAAACTCAAGATGTTAAAGTTTTTAACAAAGCAGTCAGAGTATATTTTTAGAAAATTTATTTAAATTTTATTTATTTAAGAGCGAAATTTTTTTAAAAGGAGCCATTTTGTAGGAAGTCATGCCGTTTAGTCAAAAATACATAGAATTAGTGCGAAAACTATTTCAAAATGACGCCCAGCAGTATCAGATATGAGTATCAGTATCATTTTTATTATTATTTGTCTATTTTATTATTTCTTATTATTATTATCAAATAAAAGTACAGGTCACATAGTTTGAAAGTAAATTTATGTATCCCAATGGAATCAACCAAAAGGCACGTGTTTTCTATGAACAGAATATTCAGATCGGATTTTCTTTTAGGTCGTGGTTATATGTGTACCGGAATTTTGGTATGATTAACCGGTCTTTCTCGGTTCTAATAGCGATATCCGAAAAAGAGGCTATTTCTACTGAAATTTTGGTGTAAATAGACGCATTTCTTTGGTACGTGCAGACACTCCCATAAAATTAGTGCGGAAAAATCAACTTTCCGCACGCGAAAGTCACCGACAATGCTTACTTTCGGTGTACAGCGGATAAAAACGTGTCTTAAGATAGTGATTTTTGATTTTATAGGAATGAAAATGTGAGTAATCGGCGCATTATTCAATTGATTGCACCTATTTCATTTTATCCCAATTCTATAAAGCGAGCTGAAAGTATGTTTAAACAATCAGAACAGAGACCCCATTCAAGCACAGAATTTTGATGAAACTCGACAGATTTCAAACTTTATGTCTGCCATATTGGATCCGCTATATAGAATTCTAAAAATCCGATTCAAAATTCGTTTACAGCGACCCAAGGAAAACCCCCGAGTACAAATTTGCGTGAAAATCGTAGAGTTATCAAAATTACAGGTCCTCCATATTGGGTCCGCTATTTTGAATTGCAAAAATTCGATGTCAAATTCATAATCAGTGACCCCGAAGACCCCCGAGTACAGAGTTGTGCGAAAATCGTAGAGTTTCCAAAATTTCATGTCCGTCATATTGGATCCGCCGAAGGGTATGGCTATTTGTGATCGGTGAGACAAGTTTTTTCTTGCAATTCAACTATTCCGATCACCGTTGATCATAATTAGGGTCGAGTCCTAATACTCCTTTGGGTCGAAAAAAAATTATGAAAAAAATTCCCGATTTTTTGGCACCTTTCTCCAAATCTGGCGCCATATTGGATTTCCTACTGGACCAAACTTAATTCTGACCACGGATTCTTAAAGAGCATATCCAAAACTATAAGGAAACATGATTCTCGTTTGGACTTTTTTTTCAGTCATGAGAATAAGGCTTGAACATAAGATAAAAAATTGTAGTTCTTGGTCCTTAATGGGTTAAAAAACATTGCGCACGTGATACGAACGATATCTTTTGTTCGCTGTATACCACAAGTGAGCCAAGCCGGTGTCGTTCTGAGTGCGGAAAGTTGATTTTTTTGCACTAGTGCAGTAAAATATTAAGTTCTGCGTGCGAAAAGTTGATTTTCCTCACACTTACAATTTTACCGCACTAGTGCGAAAAAATAAATTTTCAGCACGCAAAAGACACCGACAACGCTTACTTTCGGTTTTACGGCGTACAAAAACATCTTTTAAGATAGTGATTTTCGATTTTATAGGAATGAAAATGTGAGTTATCGGCACATTATTCAATTAATTGCACCTATTTCATTTTATTCCAATTTTACAAAGCGAGCTCAAAGTATGTTTAAAACAATCATTACTTTGATAAAATTCCCAAAAGTGTTCCTAGTAGTATTATTTCAAGTGTAGAGGTAGCTTAAAAGCTGTTAATTCTCGGACAAAAATTTGAAAATATTTTCAGTCGTATTGGTTCTTCATTTACCCAGACTTCTGACATCCTGTGGGCTTACAGCACGAGGGATCTAGAAGTAGCAATTCTGAAACAGTTATTAAAATTTATTATAAAGTGAATAATCTTTTTTTAATATGATATTCAAATAATTGAACCCCAGGAAATAAGAAAATGTCTTTTTACACAACTCACCTACTCCGCAATCAATGTAGCACTGGTATGATTTAGGTCCTAGTATGATCATATTACCACAACCAGGATTAGTACAAATGCTGGGAACTTCTTTGCGCTGAAAACATTTTTTTATTTAGTTTATGGTTTCGGAGAAAATCAATCGTTTTCAAAATAAAAAAGACCATGTGAAATACTGTTTACTTACAAGACACTTTCCTTCGCGAAAAGCTGCACACATCTGCAAGAAACATCATTTTAATTAGTTTAAGTACTACTTATGAAAGATTCCATAGTCTGATAATTTTAAATTCCACACAAATTCCATATAATTGAAGTTTTTCTCAAAATATACATACGCATTAGCAACATACTTCTACGTATCTTTATTAAAATACTTGTATTGCTTCTAGCATCGGCAAAGTAAATTGTTTATACCCATAATGGGAAGAATTGAGATAATATGTATTATATATAATAGGAATTTAACAAAATGTTTCAAGTGAAACTTACATCCTTTTTTTTAGATACAGGAGCTGCAAAGATGACCAAGAATAGAGTTGTGATGGCTTTAGAATGGAAGAAAATCATATTTACTTATTCATTTGTTATTTCCCAATTGAATTTCATACTAATGAAGGGACCTTTCATATATTGCGTAACTCAAATTCCTCTTATTTATATCGTTATGTTCTATTGTTCTTCGAGGTAATGTCATTGGCGTCTTCATTAAAAAAAAAGGAGAAAAATGCGTTACATAATTTACGATCGATTCCCGTGTTTTGTTATGAGACGACCTCGATCAACATATAACATTTAAATTTTATGAAGGTATATAATAATGTAGTACCCATGGACAAGTGAACTTCTAGCGAAAATTTTTTGACCGATTCAGATTTTCTGCAATTACCAATAAATTTTTCTTTTAATTTTTGTTTTAAAGGTGTGCTTTCGTAGAACGTTATCCAATCTAGTCGAAAATGTACAGAATTAGTGCGAAAACTTATCATAAATGACGTCTAGCAAGATTTCATCCGATTGGAGTACATTTTTTTAGGAATTTCCTTTTTTTCAAAATGTAACAATCATGTCCAGGAGCACATTGCATTTTTAAACTTTGCGATTTTGAAGCCACCATAATATATAGTATTCTGCATCATTGTTGAGTCCGGCTCTCTTACTTACTTGTAGATTATTATATAAGGGTCGTGGCATAATTGCCATTGCACGGGCATCATCGTGACTGCATGTGAGGTCGACAAATCTAGCTGTAAACATTAAATACTAGGAGCCTTTTTGTTTTTATTCTATCAGGCAACTGAAGCTATATACCTGATATGCGGAAACGATCACTACCACTTTCAGTATCAAGGTGCATACAGGTATTAATCTTAATCATTAATTCCTAAAAGAATTCATGAAGATTTTTTTTTCAATGACCTCGTACAACTACTCACGTACGAGGACCTTCTAAACTAAACTTAGGATTGACGTTATTGATACTAGATTTTAAATTCTCGAAAACTTTTTGCAGATTTTGATTCTAAGAACCTTGTGTGACAACTAATGCTAAGGCATCATCTACACTGAATTTGGGATCGATGCTGGTGACCCTGGATTTTAATTCCTAGGAGACTTCGTATAGAATTCTATTTCAAAGACCTGCTGCGACACTTGATGCGGAGGGACCATCGAGACTCAAGTGGGGGTTAACTTTTGTTATCCTGGATATCAGTTTCTAGAACAATCTTGATTAATTATTATTTTAACGATCTGATGCATCAACCCATGCACGGGGACCATCTTGACTGAATTTGGAGTTGACACTGGTGACCTCAATGACCAATTCCGAGGAGATTTCCTGTAGAATTATTTTCAAACACCTGGTGGGACGTCTGATGCACGGGAGCTATCTGGACTGAATTTGGAGTCAATCTGGTGATTAGATTTAGTCCATTCCTATGAGACTTTCCGTAGAATTTCATTTCAAACACTTAATGCGACACGTGCTGCACGGGAATCATCTAGCCTATATTTGGAGTCAATTTTGGTGATCCTAGTTAATCAGTGCCTAAGAGGCTTCCTATGGAATTTTTCTTTCATATACATGATGCACTTAGGTCGTCCTGTCGTGAATAAAGTGGTCAAAAATTGACTTTAGTGTAAAAATTATTCACGGTTTCTCGCGGATTAAGTTGTGGCTGACCTAATGGAACATCCAGAAACTACCAGGTACGACTTTCGTGATCTGCTACCTATTTCCGAATACAGGATGTTCTTCACAATATCCTAGTCTATCGTTCAGTGACATCTTTACTAGTTTTTTTAAAGATGACGTTTTTTAATTGACCCAAGTATGAAAATTGTTTCTAGAAACATTTCAACATTTTTGCACAGATTACCGCCACCTCAACGACCTGACCATCGATGCCGTGCAACCCCTCCCTGTCATACATGAAACCCTGAAAGGTTTAGGCCAAGCCAGAATATTTTCCACTGTGGACTTGGAAAGTAGTTATTGCCAAATACCCGTACACCCTGCTTCCCGAAGATATACTGCTTTTGCCATCCCTGGGGTTGGGCAATATCAGTTCAGAGTCATACCTTTTGGGTTAAAGAACGGCCCCTGCATGTTCAAAAATATGAAGAAGGAAGTCCTGGGAACCTACTGGCGCAAATGAAATTGCAATACGTCGGCCACCTTGTAACTTCAGATGAAAATCAAGCAACCCTAGAAAACATACAAGCAATCAAAGAGACGAGCCCAGCTCGGACTCGCGAAGATCTCCGCAGCTTTCTGGGTACCTGCAACTGGAAACATGAGTATCTACCGAACTTCGCTATGACAGCAATGCCCTTTACGGACCCCTTGTGTACTTCCAAAGAGTAGAAGTGGAACGCAGCCGCCCAAAACGTATTCAAAAAGGTACAAGCACTAGTAGACAAACCCCTCCGACTCAGTAGGCTCATTCCGAAGCTGCCATTCATCCTGCAAACTGATGCCAGCGTCAAGGGTATGAGTGCAGTACTGTTACGAGAAAGTGACGCAAAACACAAGTACATCATTTCTTACGCTAGCGCGAAATTCTATCCTACTTAAGGGGAGGTTCTTTCGAATTTTTTTGAAAAAATCTTTTTTCTACAGAAAATGAAAGCTACATGTTCGTAGAATATGTACACGAAAAGATTTTTCAATACGATTGATATTTATATGATTAGAGCGTCTTGAACGCAATTAAACAATTAGCGCCCAAAAAGACATTTTTTTAAGGACATGAAA
>JAUMHM010087520.1:0-10317 GCA_032362435.1 Melikaiella ostensackeni | reverse complement strand
CCCAGCGATTATTTCCTCTTTCCCCGACTCAAATTGTGGCTCGCTGGCAAGAGATTTTACTCAAATGAGGACGTCGAAACGGAAACAAACGCCTATTTCGAAGGCCTTGACGCGTCACACTACCGAACCGGTATCGAGATGTTGGAAGACCGTTACCTTCTGTTCAGCCTGTTTGGTTTTCGCTGAGGGTTCTTAAGGCCTCTTCCTGGGGTTCGCCCTTTCAAACGCCGCGTACCTTGATGTCCCCAGAAGATGGTCTGTCCGGGGCTTGCTCTTCTTGACGGAGCAGGAGTAACACTATGGCGTGCTGTTACATCCCGCAGATCTGTTTTCCTCTTGCGCATCTCCGGCAACACATTGTTCTCTCGCGTCCAGTACAGGTCGCTGCTGGATGGCCGTAGTTTGGGCGGCGATAGCACGTAGCAGCCTCCACTTCTTCCTGACTCTGCAGGACACCTGAAGATTTTCTGATCGATAAAGCCTCGCACCGTTCTTCTTGCTCGCCTCCGCATATGCTTTTAGGCATCCCCTGAATGCTTTCTTCGTCATGTTGACCTTGAAATTCCCTGGCCTGATGTGAACAAAGTAAGGATAAAGTGGAATTTTTCATTTAAAAAGTTCCGGAGGTCGTATTTCTCAACTGATTTTTAAGTTTTTTATTAAACTGAAGCTTGAAAAGTTTTGGAGAGGTCTGTCGTCGCCGGTTAACAAAAATCTTGAAATTGTTATTTAAGTTGAAAGGAGCTAAAAAAGCCTAATGTTTCATATTTTTTTACCTACTTCGCGCTATTTATCGGAATTTCCTCAAAAGCAAATATAATTAGTAGATTCACTCTTGATCAATAGAAATCTTTATTATAGAATATTTTCCTTCAATTATTTGATTTCTATGAACAAATTGATGCTTTTTTGAACATAGACATGATTGTGCTGTTGAATGACATTCTATTGTGTCAGGGTGTTATTCTTTAGATGAAAAGAAATGAATCTGCAGATATGAAGGTTTAAATTTCAACCATTTGCAGCAAAATCATCGTTTCGAAATCTTGCACTCAATTCATCACCAAATCTCATTAATTGTTCCCAAAATTTTTTAAAATTCATGAAATTAAGAGCACATCGAACTCTTAAAGTCTGTACAAAGGCCATGAATAAATATTACGTGATTGCTGAGTAATCATAAAACGTATTTACCCGCGGAATGGAAATTTCTGCGAAGATAAGAATACGAGATTCATCGCGTGCGTTGATATGTAATCATAATCATTTTTTGAGAAAATAAATATTTGATCTTCATAGATAAAAGTCTGGAATAGATTATATTTCTCTTAAATTTCGACCTGTAGAAGAGACATTTTCTTTATTCATAATGAAAGAGTAACAAATCACTGAAGTTGATGGTACCCGCAAAAAGCCAAAAATTGCACATATTTTTCTTCATGCCCTCTCGTATTTTTAGTTTCGCAGAAATTTACATTCTACGAATAAATATTTTTCATGATTACTCAGCAATAACGCAATATCTATTCATGTTCTTGATCCAAATTCGAAAAATAAGATTTGCACTTGATAATATGATGAGTTGAACGCGCAAGATTTCAAAAATCAAGATTATGACGCGACAGTTTCTTATCTTTGGAAGTTTTCTCAAATCTCTGGATCTCACCGTGAGTGGTTTGTTAGATTGTAGGATTCTAAATATCAATGAATACTATATACGTTGAGTGCTCACAGAAGTTGACTTATTCTGGTAACAACAAACAGATTTACTTTTGACAACAGTTACTCTCTTGCAGACAGATACAAGGAATTCACAAGTGAGAAGTCGGCGTTAAATAAGCACACAGATTGTCTTTTAAATTCGAAAATAAAACACATTTCAGCACTTCTCTTAATTCGATAGGCATACTCATTATGAAGTATCACTCGAATCTGAAATATTCCAAACTTTTATGATGTTTTTCTTTACCTTTTGTTAATACATCAGCAATATTTTTTTTTTGGCACACAAATATTCGACTGTAATCAAAGTATTCTCAATCGCTTCACGAATGATATGATGACGAATAACTACATGTTCTGTAAATGACTTCTTTAGATGCTCCAGTAAGACCGCGATCGACGCCTGCATTCTATAGTGCTCTTCGTCCTGTGTAGGCGGCGTACAGCGCCACCTCGCGTTTGGCTGGTGTACAGCTCTTCATTTTGTTTGTTCCCTGCAGAACTCCAATTCCTATGCTTATACACAAGACTGGAAGTTGTACAGCCATCAAACGCAACGGACAGCTGTACACAGGCCAAACGCTACGTAACGTTATACACCGGCTAAACGCGACATAGAGCAGTATGGAATGGAGGCGTCATTATATTCTGCCTCTACATATTGTGTCCCTGTGCACTTTGTTGCTTTCTTGATTTCCAAATAATGGCAGTGTTTCTAAATTTAAAAATTTAGCCAATAAATCATCGTCTATCTTGAAGTGATGCTCACCAATCCAAATCCACGTAACCTTCGAGATCACTCTAACCTCATTTGAAGACAATTGCACGGTTGACAGTGGCCTTCGCGTAGCTTAGAATGCATTGGACTGTCATTCAATTTTCTTCATCATAACAGTCATTGAACGGATCCTAACTGATCCAACTGATTGAATCAATTATATGCCCAACTCGAATGGCGTAGACACTGGTTTTGATTCACTTGTACCAAAACCTTCTAGGACTTCTTCAAAGTACAGTTTTTGAGAGATCTCGACAAGTCCATCACTCAAGTTAAATTCGATTCCCACACAGTTATTCAAGTTTTCAATATTTATCATTTGCAAATTTCTCATCAGATCTTGCTCTTCTACGGCCATAAATTTTAAATATTCAGAAGCAATAAGTATAGCATCGGCGTGCACGACGAGTAACATTAATTTGCCTTCTTTCTGGGTGTCCTGAAAACAGTGGTCTGTGCTTGATGGTTTAAACGCATATTTTGTATCGTTACATCGAATTTGAAATTCCACCGCCTTCCGGCTTGTTTTGAGCATTATAAAGCCTTTCATAATAGACAAACTTCATTCTACTACGTAAAATATCAAGTGTCCTTTGTAGTTCCTGATATTCTTTGTGGTCTTCACTTCGATTTTCTCCTCCTGCAAGTTCTTTGAGCATATCTTCGAAAGACACAGAAAGCTTCATAAAGATATTTTCTGGAAGTTCCCCATTCAAAAAAGCTCTTGATATATCCAACTGGTGAATTTTCTATTCGAGATTGACTGCAGTGGCTACCATCAGTCAAATTGAACTCATATGAGCAACCGAAGAAAATGTTTCATGAAAATCTACTTCAGGTTGCTGAGAAAATCTCCTTGCAACAAAATGAGCCTTCTTCCTATCTATGCTTCCATCTGCTTTCTGCTCATTGTGAAGAACAAAACAACAGCTCACTACATTTTGATCTTCTGGTCTTCAAAAGAGACTTGAGCAGTTGTGTCAGCTATCTACGGATTCAAATTATTAGGAAGTGCTGATTGATTTTTTTTTTTTTCAAGGTCTTGCCCGGTTTCCAGTGTGTATAATTCTGGGTCTTCCCACGCCTCTTCTTGGTTCGTCAACTTCAGAATTTCCCACATGCATTTCAAGGTTATCGAGCGGTGCAACTCTTTATGCTCTTCAAATTCCGCATTATGCGGGTTCTGATATTTATTCACTTGAACGAGTAATTTCGATTCCGTTATTCTCAGGAATTCGGAATCAATAAGCTTCGAATTCTGGCATGTGGTTTGAATTTTTCCTTTTGACGTATTGGATACAAAACGAAAACTCTGCTTCTGAAAACTCGTAAGTGCGCTACGTCTACATGCCTTTCTGTCTATCTCGAAAATAGTGTTTTGCCATTCAAGGATCTTGAAGAAGCTCGGTTTTTCACATTATTTCCTTTAGCTGTTTCTTCAACCCGATATTTTAATGACAGTCCGGACTTAATTAGCATATATCGAATGACTTCTGTCAATATCAGATTTTCGCGCTCTGCAATACCATTCTGCTTTGGTTCTCTCAGAATAGTCATTATTATTTTAATTTTACAGACACTCAAATAATCATTCAATTCTTGATTGTAGCATTCTCTGGCTATATCAGATTGCGCGTGCTTCATTTTATTGCTAGTCAAATTTTCAACCATACTTTCATATTTTCTAAATTCAGGTAGAGCATCGCTCTTACTTTTTAGAAAGCGAGCTTCATTCCACCTGGTATAATCGTCAATAAAGGTAGTCCACGTAACACGCTCCTCCAAGAATAGAGTTCACATTGAGCCGCACCCATCTGTCTAAATAACTTCCATAGTTACAGTGCTGCGTATTGACTGCTTTGGGAAAGATGTTCGCGTTAATTTTCCTTATATGCATTCAAAATTCGAAGCTTCAAAAGTTAGACAATCCGTTTTGTTTGAGTTTGAAAAGGCCTGGCTTGATTATTTGTTAATGAATTAATGTTTTTTGAGTTGAAACAGGTAGGAGGGGTTTCCTGTAATGGATAAATTAAAATTGGAAGTCTGAAGGAATAGGCAATGCATTGTTTTTTAGATGGGAAAGGCCTGGCGTAATTATTTGAGAGTTGAATGGACGATTTTTGAGTTGAGACAGGCAGGAACAGTTTTCAAAATAAGAAGAATTGAATTTCAATGTCTCAAAAATTATTGTCTCATTATTTTTTTTGAACCGGAAGGTTTTAATTTTAAATGCTTAAGATTTTTAGATAGTAAGTCAGGAGTCTTCAATATTGAGGAATAAAAAATTGTATTCTACAATTGAAATTCTTGTCACTAAATGCCACACAAATTAGCAATTCCAAACATAATAATGAATTTTACATTTGTGGCTTTGTGTTAGTCAAACGGGCTCGATCGTCAATCAAAAATTTTCTAAATTTTTAAATTCGAAGCTTCTAAGAATTGAATGTTTTAGTTTGGAATCATAGGAATTTAAAAAATCATTATAATAATTTCCTTTCATCTCAAGTGTCATTTGAAGTAACTGGATCAATGTTTTTCATAAGAATAAATGGAAATTATGTTTGAAATTAAATAATTTGTAATTCTAATACCTCAAAATGTAATTATTCTAAAAGTGAATGAAATAATTTGAGATGAAAGGGATCCAAAAATGAACAATTCTAAACATTCCTTAAAAGTGGACAATTTTCAAATTGGACGTCTTAATTTAAATTTCATTATTGTTCAACTTGCGATTTAAACATTTTCCATGTATAAACTCTTCAATTTCAAATTGATAAGTTTTAAGACTTCTATATGAAATTAGTAAATTAGTAAACTTCAAATTATAATCTTTGGAGTTTAAAACTGTTTGATTATGCAGTTTTACCTTGACTATGTGAGCAATAAGGAACGTATAATTTACGAATCTTTAGTTGAAATTATTTCAATTTTTACAGTTCATAAATGGAAATAATTTTGCAACTATTAACACTTTAGATTTGAGAATTTTATTTGCCTATTTTTTGATTTTATTTTCTTCAAGCTTTCAAAACTATATTTCGTACATTTTTTCAATTTGGAAATTATCGATTGAATATTAAGAGACGCAAAAATGAAAATATTAGAATTAAAACTATCAAAACGACATAGCGCATAGTTGTAATTTAAGTGACAAAAGATTCTTTTTGGTGCGGAAATGTTTGAATTGTTTTTTTAAATATAATTTATTCACAAAAATATTAGCTGTTAATTTATATCAATCAAATTATAAATTGATTAACGTATTGCAGTGAGTTCTGACAAGAAATATTCTCTTCTCGTATGAAAACATCACATTTTTCGTATTTGTTTATAAACTTTAGTATAGGAATAGAAGTTATTCATTCATAAAGTTTTCGTTACCAGGTAATTTAGATATCAAATAGTAGCAATTGTATACATGAAACATTTGATTCCTGAGCACAAATCTCAGTTTTATGCCATTATATAAAAAATTGGCTCTTAACAATTGAGCTAATTGGAAAATTAATTATTTATATTCATTTCGTACCCATGCATTTATGCTTACCAATTCTAACACACTTTAGTAAAGACAAACTCAACTCCAAAGTCACACAATATTGGGGATTTAAACATACTATGCGACACTATCAGTTCCTACGCGAACTAAATAATATGACCGCAAGAAACATAGTGAATAGCTTCAAAAACATCAGAGAAACATAGCGTTTAACTTTAATGATCGTCCGTTTTAATGAATGATTGCTGTGATAAGTTGGTCTGATCAATGTAACAAATCTGAGTTAATGGTCAATTGCTTCAAGCATGAAATTTGCACCTCAACTTCGAAAATACACAAGTTCCGAAAGTTGTCGCGTGAGTTGTGCTGTTTCCTGCGGTCATATTTGTCTGATATTTGTTGTGGCGCCGCACCGAATCTTCAGGCCTGGTGCATGTTTCCTTTACAAATACTACTAATCCTCTATTCACTGTTGCAGAGCTAAGTTCGCAGTATGAGTGTCGACCTAATGGCGCCCCTATTCCTGGCATTCCTTGTGACGGACCTTCTTATCCTTCTTATGATAGACATCATTCTCCTGACTCGCCTATTCTTCCAGCTGAGCCTCCTCTTCGTGACAGGACCAGGTCTCCTCCTGCAAGGAATCCTCATTCTGCCTCGTCCATTATGGTTTCTCTTACCAGGCTTCCTCCTATGAACCGACTTAGACATGGACTTGAACAATATCGACTTATTCCGCTTGTTCCCTATGCGAATCCACCCCGGATATTTGAACTTCGAAGGTACACTTTTCCTGACAATACAGGACTCAAATTACGCGTAAGACGTAACATCTATGTGTCCATACCAAACCAAGAAGAAATTGTGTTATCAACATCCAGTGGTGACGTCTTCGCAATATTGGAGAGTAGTAATCATCTTGCAGGAATGTATTATGGTCGGGGTAGAAGACGGACGAAAATAAACGTGAACAGTGGCAAGATTTCCAACATGACCCCAGATGAATCCGGGGAAACTCCAGTAGGCCTTCGCCGCGAAATCGCACGAAATTTTCGAATATAGCTGATATGCCACGTGTAGGCTGCAATCCTTCACACAATTATTTCAACCTTTCAAAAAATGTAAAGCTAAAATATAATATTGTTTGTGACCCAAAGTCGAACTAAAATGTCACATGTAACTGGTGATTACATTAAAAAGTCAATACATTATGTTTTTCAAGGATTCATTCTTTCGTCAATTCCAGAGCCAGTTTTTCTCGGAAATGTTCGAGAAAAAGGTTTCCTTTCATTCCTTTAGGAAATTAATTCAGGTCAAGATAGTGAGTCTTGTATCGAGGGCGTGATGAGGGTGATTTCGATTACACAAATCAGAATTGCGTCCATCCACGCCCATGATGCACTCGATACTTTTGTCCTATCCTGCCTTGAAAATTCAAATTTTCATGCGTAAGAAGCAAGTGCTGTACGTGAATGACTACACTGTTAAAAATGATTATAAAGTAATTGTTTCAAATTATAATACGAGTATTGCAAGCCTAAAAGTTAGCCGCGTGCGCCGCTATGAAGCGGCACCATTGTTGATTACGGAATTACAATTAACCATGCATTGTGAAATTGAATCGCGTTTTAGTAATAAACCAAAATGTTTGTCTTTTTGACCAAAATTGGACTCACATTTGCTTCAGTCTACTTTTTCCGCTCAAATTCATTACGATCAGTGAAGTTGGCGCAACATTCTGTGTCAGCTAGCTCTCGAAGTGCGCATTAGCAGTTGTTAATGGAGTGAAATTGAGGGGCTGGATTCTTTAACCGTCTATAAATTGTTCTCGCTGTACGACGTCAGCTCTTGGACACTCTTTAAACGAGTACTAAATTTTGGTTTTAAAAGTACATATTCTTATATGCTTATATTCTTATATTCCCGTCTGACTTGTCTACGCTCACCGAATTTTCGTGAACTTTTTTTCAAAACACTTCCTCTTTCAATTGACTACACGCACCGGTATTAATTTTCTCAAAATGTTTGCATTTTTTTATACTGCAAGGATCTAGGTAATAAGTATGGGTAACCGCACACGTTTTTTCTCCTACCTTTTTTAGAACCAGCTCACATTCACACGAATCGTTATATCCAGTTTGAAACCTAGGAAACTAAATAAAAAGCACCAAGGAACGTCTGTATGGTCCTAAACTTTAATAATTATACAAAATTTCATAAAAAAACTTTCAATATAATTATAAAATTTTATGACCAGACATACGTTCCCTTGTGCTTATTATATAGTTCCTTAAATTTTCAACTGGATATCGCGTTTCTTGTGAATGTAAGTTCGTTTTCAAAAAAATGTAAGAATAAATTTTGAGGTTAATCCAACATGGCCTTGAGTCCGTATATTTGATTTGTTTTTTTTTCCATTTGTTCATTGTAACTCTCTGCATCAGTGTGCTTACGAGCATTAGTAAAGATATTTTCATTTTCATGTCACGAAATCATAGAATAGTATAGATGGGCCTAATGTGTCATGTGTCAGTTTTAAAATAATAATATTAGCAAGATATTCATTTATACATATATATTTCATTTCTTATCGTGGCACTAGAAAACACGCTCACAGAAATAGTTGAGGTCACACCGCTACCCCTCTCCAGCGTCTCGTGGGGGGCGGGAAGCCACTTCTATGGTTTGTTACAGAAATAGCTTAGCTCACACCGCTACCCCTTTCCATTAATAACAATAATAATATTAACAATAATAATAATAATTCCTGTTGAATATTTTAATTTCAATTTTTGTTCATGTTGGAACCACAGATGCAACGAACTACTACCACTGAACACATTACGCATTTATTTAAGTATAGCTACAGGTACATACAGGTTTAGATTCTTGATCGGTAACCGTGATCATGAGCACGAAAAACTCTGACTGACTTTTCGCAAACCAGTCCCTTCAACACGGGAAGGGACCCCGACACGCTACGAGAAAATATGAAAATTAGCGATTCAGATGAAACGAGTCAGGTATACTAATTATAAGCTGTATCAAATTAATTAGCCGCAATATACCGCCCACTTCGGTTAATTATAACCGATATAACATAATATTTGTATCATGGCCTACTTTAAAGTTACAAGTACAATTTCAAAATGACAACTAGTAGCTATTTATGTCTAATTTTAGATATAACTATCATCAAAACAATCAGAATATACTGGCAATCAAAACATCTGTGTAATTGGACGGTCTGATTCAGAGGTTGCAGTTCAAACAGTTACTACATGGACTCTGCCGTCAGGGCCCGGGTGACACCGCACAACACGAGCCACGAAATTGTCAATGTCAGAATCAGATTCAACATTTATTGTTCGTGAATTCAAACAAACTTCTATCTGACATGAAAGCGTGGTAGGTTTTTCGAAAGTAAGCTTTTTATCACCAGTCGAACGTTTGAGATGATGCTTTATACTTTTGACCCCAGCTTTCCAGAGGCCTCCGAAGTGAGGGGCCCCGGGGAGGATCATTTTCCAGACAAGACCGTTTGCTAAAAAGTAATTGAATACATTTGAATCTTCAGTTACAATTTTAGAGGTTACACGTAATTCCCGATCAGCTGCCTGAAAATTAGTGCCATTATCACTATAAATAGTATCAGGAAGTCCGCGTCGACCGATAAGACGTTTCAATGCTGCAATGAATGCATCAGATGTATAATCAGACACAAGCTCAAGATGCATCGCGCGAGTTGCTAAACGGACAAATATCAGCATATTTGTCCGCTTATATATAGGCCTTACAGGATCTACTTCCTCTGCCTCTGAATCAAAGAACGTCAACTGGCCCGGCATAGTCAACAGCACAGTGAGTAAATGGTCGCGATGGCGTTACCTTGGGGGAAGGAAGATTTTCCATCAATTGAACCGGAATTAAAGATCAGTTTCTCGCACAAGAAACACAATGACGAATACATTTTCGGATCAAGTACCTCGCCTTGATTATCCAAAATTCTTTTCTGAGTACTCGAGTCATTAACTGAGCTCCACCATGTAAAGTAAGGAGATGAGCATTTTGAGCAATGGGCAATACAATTGGAAGATTCACGAGGGTAACAGGGTGATTTTCCTCATAAGATAGCGGGGAAAATTGCAGGCGACCTCCAAATCTTATGAGATTATTATTATCCAAAAATGGAGGTAATTTTCTTAATGGACTTGACCTTAAAATTTCCCGTTTAATTTTTAATTTTTTGTACTCATCAGACAACGCCGCAACTTGAACTATGCGAAGACAATGAATCTTAGCTTTCTCATAA
>JAUMHM010087519.1:0-10317 GCA_032362435.1 Melikaiella ostensackeni | reverse complement strand
AAAAAAATATGACCCAGGGGCCAACTAAAACGACGGCGTTTCGGGCGTATCCCCTTTTGATCGCCAGCGGTTCAATTTTTCCTTGTTCATGCTGTTCATTTTTTCACGTTGATGTTAACAGTCAGTTTTGGGAAATATACTGTTTAACAAATGGGCTATATGTATAATTTGGAAAGAGTCAGGGAAATCTTAATGTCATCCGAAAAAGAACAAAGGATAATGCTTCAGATGCTCACAGGGCACAACCATGTGAACTCTAATTTGATATTATTTTTCACTAAGAAAAACTATACTCACGAAAAATTTGTCGAAAATTCGTATCTGACTAAAAGTGACACACCACTGTTAAAAGAGAGAACCTACCGAACCGTGATTTTTCCATAACGATTATTTATCCTATTTATTATAACAATTCTATGTTCTATAATGTTTGTACTACAATAATATTTCTAAAATGTTTTGCCAACTATCGCCAAAAATGTGTGAGAATGTTCGGGAAATTATTATAAAAATATATTTTTTTTATAAAACATATTCGTGAAGGAGGACAAATCCACTTTTTTAAATCGATTTTCGAAAAAGACTGATTATAGCATTGACTTGACATTGACTTGAATATACTCGAAAACCATAATACTCCTTCTTAATCTATTTAGTACAATTACACGTTACTTGTAAATTTTCGTAAGGGCTTGGGATCAAAAAGGATATTAAACTTCAGTTTCACAAATTGAATTTATTATATAAAGTCTGTAGAGAATCCTGGTCTACAGCTTCTACCCTGAAATTCAAAATAGGAATTGTTGTCGCCTACTGGACTTTCCTTCTTTTCTTCTGGAGTCAAACAGTCAACCCTGCCGCTTTCCATGTTTACTTTCTCCCGTATATTATATTCCACTGAAAAAATTACTTTTTTCCACTAATGTAAAAGCTTTGCTCTTCAATTTTGATAATTCAATTTGTTCTTGGGATGTTATGGGTCGAAGTACATTACTTGCTATTTTCCTTTTCATTGTTTTATTGTTGGGAAAAACGTGTCTTTGAAACTCGAATCGCCGGTGAGGATTCGTGCAGGGAATAAGCCGAGTAGGTCTAAATTGTACAAGGCCAGATCCAAGCCAACAGGTAATTGCAGGTGGAGTCAACCTGGCAGGAATAAGATGTCATGCAGGAGAAGACCTGGATCTGGCACGAACAGGAGGCTTTTCCGGACAAGGAGACCCGACAGAAGAGTGAGATCTCCCAGAAGAATTAGGATTATGAAGAGGAAGCTCTGCAGGAGGAGGAGATTTGGAACTGGACGTCGATCTGTACCTGGTAGGAGCAAGAAATCTGCGAGGAAAATTGGGTCTGCCAGAAGACTAAAAAACCGCAACGAGGAATACAAGAAGTGGCATTGATATCGGGTGAACATTCGAACTGCGCACTAAATTCTGTGAGAGGAAATAGAGGATACAATTTCCTTTTTAGTACAAACTCGTATGTTGGTTGTCAAAACTTTACTTGACTTGTCTGACAGCCACATATGAGAGGCCGACTTTTTGTAAGGTCTTGTAGACTATTTAACAAAGAGTCGCAAATGTTGCCGAAGAAGTAAAGAAATATCGTAGAATTATTCAAACACAGTGCAGGAATGACAGTTCTCTAATTTGTATTCAACAGACTTCGAAAATTTTCCGGGGAAGCATTTAATTAATGTCAACTAGTGGTGCGATATGCAATTGTTACAGCGCCCTGAGCCATTGTGCTTGTGACGTGATAAAGTTAATAATTTTGAAGGCGCAAGTGAATTCAAATTTATATTTTTATCGGAAATTTATAAATTCTTATTAGAAAAATATTTCTGATCGCTTTTTTGCAAATTTTTAAAACCAAGTTTCTTCGAATTGACAACGTCTTTCCACGTGATGATGTATCATTTTCTCGCATAAGTGGAGACATATATTTTTTTTCTCGAAGCCTTACCAATTACACAGCAATCGTGGTCCGAATGAGTTCGCACTGCTCTACTGAAAAATACATTTGAAAATTCTGTCAGTTCATTTTAATGCGTTCATTTTTTCAAATTTTTCAATATTTCTTGATATTTTGTATGTGTAGTGAAACTTTTCCATTAAAAATTTCGGTGTTAAGATGTTACCCGTGACGTTTCATAAACTGACACAAGTCCCGTGCAATTCGAATATTCTGCGATTATCGAAATGACAACAAAATTAACGATGAGTATGTTATTTGTACTATAACGTTAGCTGTAAAAAATAATTTTCCCCAAAACTTCATCTATTTGAAGAACTTTTTTCATTTTTTTTTCATTCATTTTTGATTCATTTCACAAAAACTCTTCACGTGAAATTTTTCGTATGTAATAGAAAATTGTGTACGTCTCTGAAGTTTCCGGAAATCTTGCAGGTTTTGGAGGGGTGATGAAATTTCGTGGAAATCTGGGAAATTTTTGTAAGTCTTGAAGAATTCTTGAGGTAATGAAAATCTATGTAATAATAATGCAATAATTCAAAGAATTTTTAACACATTTCCGCATCGACAAAAAAAACGAAAAAAATTCATTTCTGCATATGTTGGGTTAGGGAACATGAAGAAATTAATGGTCTTTCTCCATCTTAAAGACTGATCTGCAGAAAGCTGGTGCCCTCCTCAGTATATAACATAAATTGATCATGACTCCTTTGGTTCTTCTTTTGGTTCATACTCCCCTTTTACTTACCAAAGTATGATGGGATTGACGTTATAATTGGACACATTACCTCATTACGATTTAGTTGATTATTTTGGACATGATTTTATACTTACGAAAAAAATTTTTCGCATCGAGTTGGTAGATCGGTGTATACTTTAAATAATGAACAATACAAATAATAATGTCGCCTCGGATAGGATTGAAACCTCTGCTATCGGAAAGAATGCCCTCGGAAAAGTTTCAGGCGATGAATGGATACTGGGTATTTGAAATGCTAGAGGTGTGAATGACCTTAAGGAAAGGGAATTGCGGGATACAATGCGCGTAAGAAAGCTTGATATTTTATGTGCAGCTAAAACAAGGAAGGCGGGATGTTAAATTAGAAGGGTAGAAAATAGACTCGAAGTATGGTCGGGAGTAGATGACGAATCGCATGGTAGCCAAGGAGTCGGTCTGATTATAAACGGGAGAGCTAAACAGCATGCAACAAAGCATGAATGTATATCTCCTGGAATAGAAATGGAAATCAGGAGGCGTTTTATTATAGCATGCTATGCTCCAGTTCACAGTATGGTCAGTAGTGATGTAAAAAATATCTTCTAGGACACGTTAAATGATATTCTAGGTACTTGCGATTCTGGGGAAAGTATCAACCTCTTCGGAGATATGAATGGCTGGGTTAGTGTGTAACCGGAAGGTACGGACAGGGACTTGGTAATTTCGGAGACTCAAAAATGAACGGTAACAGACAGAAATTGATTAGCTTATACTCAGAAAAGAGACTTATTTATTAGAAATACATTGTTCAGACTCAAAATGATGCACATGTTAAGTCACATGGTCCAGAGGCGAGAGTCACAGTATGATCGACTTTGTTGTAGCGGATGAGAGAGTGACAGCTGAAACGAAATATTTTGGATACTCATGAGCCCACGTGGACAGCTTTGCGCAGCGGATGTGGTGTGGGTAGAGAATATCGATTTTCCTATGGGTTCATCAGTCAGCTTAAGTGTTTATGTGTAAGAGATGATGTATGATGATTTTGTAAAGCTGTTCACCTGGGGTGATTGCTGCAGAGATTGATCAGCGACCGGCGTCGTGGCTGTGTTTAAGACAAGTGTGTCGTTTCAATAAGCGGCAAGCGATTTATAGATTGATCTGAAATCTATCTTTTCTCCTACATATCCCTGACTTACCCTTGAAAGATATTAGGTACCTCTAGAAAATTTTCAGTGTACTTTTACCGAGGTTCTGGTGGTTCGGATCCCACCCTGAGCTGTAGATCCCCTCATCATGCACTCGACGGCAACGCAACCCGTGGATAATGGGGTAAAATTACACCAGACTTGCTCAATATGTCAAATTACACATATCAATCTCATCAGATCACTTGATTGCATTACAAGAACGTGTCCATGACTGACGTTTAGTTTGCTACAAATTTCCAACTCGGAAAGTGCCTTCGACATATTGGGATGTAATCATATTAAGTCGGAGATATAATTTTTTTCTATAATATAATAATAATAAAAAGAAGAAGAAGAATAGGAACGAGAATAATTAGGCCATAATAATTTAGCCTGAGTGATCTAGAAAAAGGACGTCCTGTTTCCGGAAACGAAGGAATTCGTGGTAGCGATTCAGGACAGGCTTGCAGCACCAGAAACTATCGCAAGCACGTCTTTCATCAAAACCTGGTTTATACCTGTGAGTACCAATTGTGTGGAGATATCAAAGAATCCATTTAGCACATTACTGATGGTTGTCGTGTAATGGCTCATAGAGAGTACACGCACAGACATGTTGATGTAGCGGGAATTATACATCAGCAACTTGCCTTGGACCGAATACTGTTAACAGAATGGATATCTTTCTACAGATACGTTTCAGTGCCCGTTTCAGAAAACGAAGACTGAACCTTATACTGGGATGTCACTATCCAGGCAAATCATTATATCTGAGTCAATCGACCCGAAATCGTGATGCGTGAGAAAAAAGGCGGGAAAGTTCATATCATTAACATTGCTAAAGACAATTAACCAGAATTTGTAGACAAGATATACAGCCAAGATCCATAAGTATAGCGAGCTAAAGGATGAAGTAAAGACAATATGGAGGAATGTGAAACCTGCATCTGTTCATCCTATTGTGATCTCGGCTACAGGCAGTGTGCACGGAAGACGCACTAAATATCTCGAATATCTAGGAGTCAGTAGGGTACTGGAAGCGGCTCAAAAAGCGGTTTTATTAAACACCTGTCGCATTGTGGTAAACATCCTAGACCATCAGAAAGGAGGCGACTGAACCTCTATGGAGCAACGATAGATGGTAGCTCTAAGAAACCACCCACAGGCGATTAATGTCATCTCTAACGCTCTAGGCCACTTCATAAGGACAACAGCGGTAAACGACGCACTCCAAGCTTTATCATAGATGCAATTTTGTACCTACCACAACATCATCGCATGAAATTTCAAACATCGTATTAAATTCCCAACATCCTCAACTCATCAGGAACTTGACTTAATTCGTGGCTGATAATGAAACACCGAGTTCACCTGATAAAAGAGTTAAAAACCGAATACTGAGCCTGAGCCTCGGTGGCTCAGGCGGTTAAGCGTTCGCACTTCCTACTGAAGGTCCTGGGTTTGATCCCTGAGCCGGTACCGCTGGGAATTTTTCCATGTACTTTGACTGAGGTTCTGGTTGTTTAGATCCCACCTTGAGCTGTAGGCCTGAGCCTTGTAGCTGTATCGTGCACGTGGCTGCAACTCAGCCCGTGAATGGTGGGGTGAACATTATACCAGACTTCCCAATATGACAAATTATGCCTTTCTTTCTCATCAGTTCACTTGATTGCATCACAAAAATGCGTTCATGATTGATGGTATAAACTGGGACAGCCCCGTGCAGAATATTCAGTTTGGTACAAATATCCAACTCAAAAAGTGCTTCCGACATATTGGACTGCAACCATCTCAAGTGTGAGATGAAAATTTTTTACTCATCAGGCACTTGACTCAGTCCATGACTTGTGATAAAACGCTGAGGTCACTCGAGAAGACAGCTAAGAAACGCAAAATAATCTATTAATAAAATGTTATAATAAAAACAATTCCGATGAAAGAGGGTTCAGATATTTTTCGCACAGCTCTGGATCCCGAATAAAAATAGCGTCAGAAGCACACGATAATCTGAGCAGTGATTGTGTGTGTTTTGTATGAAAATTAATAATTGACGTATAAATCAATAGAAAGAGCATTAGAATACAAAAAAAGGAAATGAGTATTCTTATTAACTGACAACACGGTCCGTTAAAATTTTGAAGAGTCATCGAAATTTTGACAAACAGCTTTCCAGAAGAGCTAGTCTGTGAAATTTTGGTTGACTTACTATACCATTTTCTAACGAAGACACTTCTAATTTCTGACATATTTCCGGCTCTATCCCAGAATGATTGACTCAGTTAATGAGTTTTTCGACAACTAATCTCTTCCGTGTATATGCATGCAGCTGAATTTCATTCTGGGAGGCAAAAAGACCAAATTAACCTGAAAATAGTCAATCCGCAGTTCGTCGTCTTGTTATCCGATATGTATGTCTATCGCTTCCTATCTGGTGACATCTGAAACATGAATGAAAACAATCGGGCTGATCCAATAATGTTCAGAATTTCGTTAGTCTAACAGACATGAAATTCGGATGTAATTTGGCCAAGTCTGGTAATTCAGGCTGTCTAAGATTAACAGTGAAATCTAAAGATCAGGTTGTGCATAGTTTTGCTGAAAAATATTATTTTTTAGTGTTTATCGGGCCGACAGATCACAGACTACAGACTATAGAGAGACAGATCCTTTCGTGAAAATCGTTCTTCCTGAATCAGCGTGTCTCAAAACGTGAAAATTTTATGAAATCCAACGAAGACAAATTTCACATAAAACTAAGACCTTCTCACTGAGAATGAGGGTGTAACAATTTTAATACTCGAACCAATGGAAGGCATATAATTGGTATGGTAAATAGTTGATATAACCGAACACGGAAAGAAGTGGATAGTCATATTCAATATTTCGCTTTGTGAATTTGAAGTTTACTTGTTCGAATTGTAAAAAAAGTAGTTTACAAGGTTTTTAATACTGTATGAGATAGTGATTCGAAAATATACAATACCTATAGCCAGAATTACTACTACAAATTGTAAATAGAAGGATTACTAGGACAGGCTGCATCAATAACTATTTGAGAAAGTACAGTTGAACATGTAAGCTGTCGTGAGTAGTTTCGGGAAAAATTAAAATGAATCGTTCACTCCGAACGTCAATATTGTACAAAAATTAACGTTGTGAAAGTTTTGAAATGAATTGTTTTTGTGCATTGCTTCCAATTCGTAATTTGGAAGAAATTTTTCATTTTCGATCATCCTACTGTTTCCTGTGCAATGAGAACAAGTAAATTTCAAATTCACAATGCGAAAGGTGTTTTTTCGGTAGGAGTACAAGGCGTCTCAACATCAGTGACTGCGAAATTGGCGTCTCCGGCTTTGAATATAAGGAGAAGATCAGGGCCAGATTTCGGTGTGTAGAAGTGAAGTTTTTCCACCGAAAGCTCTTGATACTCTCTGGTCCGGCAGCGAAGAAGTTTTTCGTGACAATCAGTGCTTTCTTCACCCCTTCGGCAGTGATTGGTGGTAATTTGTTTTCAGACGTTATGACCTCGGTTTTGACGAATTTCCGACAGAAGCAGGGGTATCGCTAGAGGCACAATTGGTCAGCGTGGAACTGTTTATTCTCTCTGACCCATTCCTTCCTTTTCTGTTTACTCCTCCTTTCATCATAAAATATCAGTATTTCGTCAACAATTTGCTGCCTGATGGTAAGTAGCTTCACAATGTTTAATGTGTGATGGTGGGTCCTTAGTTTGTGAGCAAACTTTCGGCCTTTTTGTAAACGTCCTACCCGATGTTGTGTGGTCAATCACACACTGAATACGGGACGCATTCTGTCTTGTTCAGTTGATGCAAGTAACTTTTGGTCTTTCGCTCCATCGTCGACTTGACTCTTCGATTTATATAGGACGAAGCAGTCGCCGTATCACAGACTAAATGAGTGATGCTTCAGAGGTCAGGCTCTCCCAAGAGATCCTTCTGAAAGGCGGCATCCATTTCAGCGAGATCGTTGGGCATAGGAGGAACCTGGATGTTAATGTTTCGCCTTGTCCTGAAATCGCTACTATCTCTCAGGGGATGACTGTTTTCTGCGGTTAGAATTGATATCGCTTTCTTTTCTTTATCTGCGGTCTCTACTTGCGGTAGTTTGGAAAGCGTTCCGCATACTTACCTTTTTCGCAAGACCTTCTCGGCGCAGCTGCACAAGAGCCGTTGCGAAGAGAGCGACACCTCTGGGTTTTTCTGTCACTACAAAGTGTGTAGGCCCGCCATGTTATCTCTGCGATCGGGGATGATGCTGGCATCGTTAGCAATCCAGCACGTAGTCACTGAGCCGATCCGTCCACTCAAAACGTCAATCGTCTCGCTGGTCTGTTTGTCGTATTTTCATCGGAATTATTTTCAGCACATCGAATTCTGGGGCGATAGGTACAGTTTTGCCGACCGTATTCGATCATCAAGAACCGCATTCATAACTAGGCTTGGTGTTGTCGCAGTTGTTCTTTCAAGCATCTAGGGAAATGGCTTGTTCACACTTGCGGAGTTCTGCATGCAAGGGTAATGTTGCATACTCTAGGAGGTCGCTTGGTATTCCAGAGACACCGTTATACTACACCCCTTCGTGGTGCCATTCAGCTTTCGGCACGGTTGTTAGCACCTCAGCTGGGGAAAAATTTTCCTTTGGACCATCCCTGGACAATTGTCCGCGACTGATTATTAAGTTCTGTAACCGTATTCAGCAGAAACCTTTGGTACAGGGACTCTATTCGCAACCTGAGAATGCGACCGGTGGCTTTGTCATAGGCCTTTCGGTTCGATTCCAGAGAAACTGAACCGTACCGAACCCGAATTTAGTTCAAACTAGTTTGAACTAGTTAAAACGCAAATCTAGCAAGAGTATTTGTGAAATCTAGGTTTAACTATTCAAAACGCGAACTAACCAAGTGCTCCTGTGAAAACCCAAAGCATTCTCAAATTCAATCTGATTTCGCGTTTCAATTGAAAATCTCAGTTTAAACTAGATTCACCCAGTTTCACTTTTGGAAGAACTAGTTTTTTCGTGAACTATTTAATGAAAACCCAAAATACTGAGTTTGCAACTGCATGCGTTGGGGCTGCTGTATATTCTTTCTGGGCAACATAACTTAAACTTTGTGTACGCGATGTCTTATGTCTAGTGTGAAATCTGAAACTTTTAAATTTATATTTCAAATACTTTTCGAGATAGCAGGGTAGGAACTCCTGTAATTAGTCAAAGAATTATGCAGGTCACAACCCTAACCCTTTTCAATGTTTCGTGAGGGGCAAGGCACCACCGTTACTGGTAACAGAAATAATTTAACTCACACCCCTATCCCTTTCCAGCGTCGCGTAGCGAACGGGAAGGCACCCATGTGACTGGCCACAGAAATAATGAAGTTCTCATTCCGACGTCTTTCCAAAGATTCATGGGAGGTGGAAAGTATCCCTGCTATTGGTCACAGCAATAATGTTGGTTATACCCCTACCCCTTTTCAACGTCTCGTGGGAGACGGGAAGGCACCACTGTGAGTGGGAACAGAAATCATGTTTGAGATATCGGTTTAAAAGTGTTTCACTCGCTTTTCTCGTGAATTTCTTGTTTCTCACAATAAATCCTATAGAAATCCGCATTGCAACATTGTCGCCATGGATGTCGTAGTCTTGCGTAATTTCTTTTATTTATCAAGTAGGAGGGTGAAATTCGAGTTGGGACTCGTGGAAGAAGGGAAATGTTGTGACCGGTCACACCTCTGTATCTGTTTCACGAAAACTAATATTTTTATTCATCAAATATGGGGAAGAAACTCCACAAAAAAAACAATCGGTAAGCCCCACTGGCACAAACTTTCATAAAAATCTGGTCATTTATTGAATTTTTTGAAGAATTAATTGCAATCTTGGATTCGAATTGTGATCTTCAAATTGTTTTTCAGAAAACCAAAAAACCTATTATTACAGAATCACATAAATATTTTTTTGAACATAATTTCACGTCTTCAAACATAAAAGTTCTGAATATTCAAAAACGAAAAGCCGTTCGTATTCTGGATGTTTTCGAGTAGCTGAAATGACCGATTCATATCAAAGTCGACTCGACATGAAGTTTCGAGCTTTTTGCACAACCCTGCCTAGGTCGAATACGTTTGCCTACAGACAGAAGCTATTTTCCTAAAACAGTTATCCACCTGCGACACCTACTATTTTGGGTTTTTACTAATTACTATAGGTAAAACTAGTTCTTTCTTTAGCACAATCGGGTGAATCTAGTTTTAACTGAGATTTTCAGTTAAAACTCGAAATCAGATTGAATTTGAAAATTCTTTGGGTTTTCACAAAAGCACCTGGTTACCTAGCGTTTTGACTAGTTAAAACTAGTATTGACAAACACTCGTGGTAATTTCGCGCTTCAACTAGCTAAAACCAGTTTCAACTGAAT
>JAUMHM010087518.1:0-10318 GCA_032362435.1 Melikaiella ostensackeni | reverse complement strand
TTTATACAAATTCACATAAGGACATGTACTTTTATAAACTTTGTATTGCATTTGAATAAAACTATGTTAACATGCTTTAAAAAAATGAATAAGAACCCTGTATTTCCCTAGAGAAAAAGGTATATAACCCCTTAAGTAGGCGGGTCTCATTTTATACAAGCTTCTGCTGTATGATTGCTGTTCTCTTATTTTATCTATATTTGCTCTCGCACTTCTTCTTTTTGACCTTGCATGGGTTTAGTACGTCTTGACATTTTTTATAGATTTGAAAATTGGTCGAATTCCAAAAATGACCAGCTCGGCGTCGTCCAGTCCAACATGGGACGTTCTGCTGTCGGCAGATGGGGACTGAGGATCATATTTTATGTAATTTAATGGATCTTGCGACGGCTAAGCACTCGAGACGGAAGGACCCCTGAAACGCCTGAACGCGCACGGAACCCGCAGCCACTTCCATGAAAGATGCCGGAGAATGGGCTGGCTGCACCGACCTGCTGATGTGTAGTCGAGGGCGCAGTACTTGTTTACTGTACAGCGGAGGTGAAGCGCTAATGTGATTCCCATCTTATCTTCGAAACCCCCGCGACTACTGATGTCAAAAATGTCGATAGGAGCGCAGCCCATTGGTCAGTGCAGCCTTTACCTTCTAGCAGCCGATGGACGTGGGAGAGTGCGGGCGTATGTTTTCTTGGTTGCGGAAAAGTGCGGCCAGATGCTCATTGAACAGTGGTTCATGGAAATGGGCGCCCAGGACTCTATGGGTGAAATCTGAAAAAGAGAGAGCTTTCACTGGTGGTGGTGCGCAGAGATACTGATTCAGTTTACGGCGCAGTCCACCTGTGTGTGGCTGACTTCTCAGGAGCGTGGGCGACAACCCACCTGCCGCCTCGACACTTCCGTTCGGCCTCTCATCGGAAAAATACGCTTCTCTGGTTGCTTCTCGCTTGTCGCCATATTGTTCGAACTTCAATTACAGTTACAATTCCATTTGTGTGCTGTCACGTTTAGTGATTTTTACCGCTTTACTCATGGCTCTAAGATAAGATGGTCAGAATTATGTAAAGTAGATCAAGGAATTTGCGTTTGCTCCGTTCCGTGGCGGACAGTTTCGAAGCTACTAGCTTGTCCTTTTGAATTTGTGTAAAACTTAAATGAATGATCGGTTGGATAAGATTCCCGCTATTGCGGTACGGCAATATTTAAAATTTGTTCGTAATCTCTCTCAATATGAGATCCTATTTAATATATTTATTTTCATTGTGAAAATGTATGCATTCTTTTTATTAGCATGGTATTAGAGTCTCTTACTTTCTCTGCATAAAGTAAGTTTTCAGGTAAATCCATGCCACTCTGCCAAAAAGGCTGAACATCGGGGTAATCAAGTTTTTTATGGGGTATACTTGCTTTAAAAGTGATTTTCTCGATCGGGCAGTGAGCTCACACTCAGATGGCGTTTCCGCAAAAGCCTGGCCAAGAAAGCTAAATTATTCTTGAAGTCAGAATCAATTTTAACTTTCAGCTGTCAAATATAGCGTAAAAATATTTTTTTTCCTTGTGGTTGCTGGAAGGTGCCAGGCAAATTGCATTATACATCTTTCAAAGGAAAACTAACAATTTCACACTTTACACTCACCGTCTCCATCTTACACTTCCTTGAAAAAAATTATTAATCACTTCAGACATGAAGTTGGGCAAACCAAAAATCGATTTGTGATAAATGGAAGTATCACATGTATCACACGCTTGCGTGTATTAAGTGATTTACCATGAAATTTGTAGCTTTCAGGATTTAAGTAAAATTGTATGATATTCATTATTCTGTATTGAATAATATTATATTATCATTATGTTATATTCATTATTAGCTTTTATAAATTAAACAGTTATACTTCCCGCACTCGGTATATATGATTGTTATTAAAGCGATCTCATCTGTACACATAGAAGCACTTTTACATGATCTACAACAAACATGTCGGAATAAGCGCTGGCAAAATTCATATTTTAAAATGAGAGTTTTTCACATTGTTCAATTGTTATTTATCTGCATATTCCAAGTTTGCATCAAAATCAACTTCAGCCAAGGATTTTTCTTTGTGTTATACAGTCAATGAAAATATATTCATCTAATTTAAATTTATTTCATTTCAACTCCTAAATATGTTGATTCACTTTTCTTTAAACTAGCATTCGTATAGTAAGTTATAACCTGATTGTTCATTATTCTATAATTAAAAGTAGAGCTTGATTCTAAAGGCTGTTACAAAATTTTCATAGATTAACATAACAGTCACATTCACACAAAAAGTATCAATTCCCACATGACAGGTGTCTAAATATTTTTTTAGTTTAAATGGAACATCGGTATCAAATTTAAACTATTATTCCATCAAATAACAATATTTACTATGTTCTCATAATCAAATTCAATTCCTTTCAAATTTGTGCTGCCACTTTTTTTATATCAAGAGAAAAAAAAAGAAAGAAAAATTTCTCATCTAAAATATTAACTCACTCGCGAAATCCAGCATGGGTTTTTTCTCAGTATGAACTATAAATTTTGAAAATGTCCTTGTTTTTTCCTTGGGCCTATTTAGGATTTGAGCCACTGTCAGGGCCGTAGCGACGGTCTCGGGGGCCCCGGGGCCGAGTTTTTGGAGGGCCCTTTTTCAATAAAAAATTTCAAAATCGACTTCTAAAAAAAAGGAAACGGTAAAGAAATAACACGCAAGCAATGTACGTAATTTAAAGTCAATATTTATATTTTTTAATGGCTCCAAGAAAACATCTATTTTGCGCTCGTATAATAAAGATTGTTTCCTCTACACAGACAAGTTACCAATATCACAGGTTACCACTATATCCACTGGTTCACGACCATTCATGATGAAGAATAACATACATTGTAATCTGCAATCGATGAGAATTATATCTTTGCCTACGAATCACGGAAATATTACCGCTAAAAATATGATTTTTGCACATTTGGTGTATCTATCGACGTACCTATCTCTAAACCAATTTTTTCCTCAACTTCATGGCAACAAAGTCGTTTATAGTTTTTGTAAAGTCGATTTTTCGTGCTCTCTCGTTCTCAATGGATAAGATGGCCAACCTGTTCAATCTCTCCTGCCCCATTGAACTTCGCAAATAATTCCTAATAAGGTTCGATTTCGAGAATGAACTTTCGAATGTCGCATTTGCCGATATTTGAAATAGCTTTGGATCAAATTTTAGGAAAGAATTTTAATGTGATCCGTAAAAAGATGAAATAAAAATAATCGGGTTACATATTTTCCGGGAGAAATTTCTTTTTAGTAGGAAACATTTTTTTGGAAAAAAATTTTCCGTTCCGGGGGCCCTTCGCAGCCAGGGACCCTGGGGCGCCGCCCCACTTGCTCCGCCGTTGCACGGTCCTGGCCACTGTTGCGATCTGCTTCCTCAGCTTGTTGCTGAATATTTCCGGGTAAAAGTATTTTGTCTTGATTTTGACCTTGTTGAAGACTAATCTAAGACAATTTCAAATTATAATTTATGTCTATCTTGTAAGACGGAACCAGACCATTCTTGATGTCTTACGATAAAAATTTATGTCTTGGGGACAAGATTATTTGACTTAGGAAGAACCTGAGACATAGTTTCATAACTTGAATACAAACGAGTTTGTTTTGAGATTCGGTGACCTTTACAGGAGAGCTATTCTGTTTCTATTTTCAATGAAAATTATGCTAAACTTACAGGATTTTCAGTTGGAATAGGGACTGCATAGATTTTCTGTGAAGATCACCGATTTTCTTGTAGAGTTGACAGAACATTCAGTTATTTTTAAAATGTAGGTACGGATATTTTCTGTAACACTTACTGAACTTTTCTGTCAAATTGACATATTTCAATTGTAAAATCTAATCAAAAAGTCTGTAAATTTCACTGAAAGTATCTGTGAGTTTGTAAGATTACTTTCTATGTAGTCCCTATTTTAACTGGAAATTCTGAAGTTTAGCAGAATTTTCATTCAAAATAGGAACAGCATAGCTCTTCTGTAAAGATTAGCAAATTTCCTGCAGAGGCTACAGAGCTTTAAGTCATTATATAATTTTACGGATATCTTCTATAACATTGGCTGAACTTGTCTGTCAAGTTCATATATTCAATCTGTGTACTCTAATAAAAAAGTCTGTTAATTTTACAGAAAGTATCCGCAAATTTGTGAAATTACTGAGAATTCTGTAAACATTACAGAAAATTTGGTAAGCTTGACAGTAAAGCTATGCTTTCTCTATTTCAACTGATGATCCGGTAACTTTAGCCCTTATTTTTACCTTAAGAAAAAACCCGTATTTCCATTATTACATTATTTATAAAGTATTTTTGACAAACATGGGCCGAGATAGCAGGTGAAAATGACCGACCTACCGGAAGGATTATCAGAATTGGTTTCGGAAGAATTAGACGGAAGAGTTGAGACAGAACCATCACAAGCGAAAGGATCAGGGTGGTGCTGGGGAAAGGAGCTAGGAGGGAAGTTTGCTAGTGGGTATTGCATTGGTGGGTATTGGGTTGGTGGGTATTGGGTTAGTGGGTATTGGGTTAGTGGGTATTGGGTTGGTGGGTATTGGGTTGGCGGGTATTTGGTTGGTGGGTATTGGGTTGGTGGGTATTGGGTTGATGGGTATTGTGTTGGTGGGTACTGGGTTGATGGGTAAGGAATGTAGGGAGTGGGAATCGGCGTTATGTTTTTATTTGCATTTTCACATTTTTTTTAGGAGGCTTTTCTCCTGCGATTGATGCTTTTCGAGGCATCTGATGTGGAGAAACTTTTAGGTGACGAGTCAGTGTGTCTGGCAGTGTTGCACATGTTGGTATCGCATGGTATAGAGTCAGTATTTTCGTCTTCGAATAAATGTTGTTCCGCTTTAGCATGCCTAATTTCAGGAGAAAAATACTAATTGATAAATATGGCGGATCCAAGCCGTCAGACGTGAAGACCGTTATTCACGCTTTGAGATGAGGTTTCCTGCTCTCAGCATAACTTGCTGGAGATTCGCATGTAATATCCATTCATAAAAAAATATTATTTTTGACGTTGTAGCATGGGTAGCAGAAGAATGTTCTCCAGCATTCACTCAATAAAAAAGCAAAAGTGCATCCGACTGTTGAAAGTAAGTCCTGTGCTTGTGCATTTGCAAAATTGCTGAAGAAAGCCAAAAAAATCCTCTATGATCAGTCAAATTAGAAAAAGGAAGTGAATGAATTGAATCAGGCAATGCAAAAAGAACTATGTAGAGGATTCTCAAGAGCTAAGACGTAAGTACGAACTTCTCTACATTCGCATAATCGACATTATTTTTACTTTTATTAATCGACGTTTTTTTCGTGTAGGTGGATTAAAGGAGTTACAGAGAAAATTTAAAATATATGCTGATGCAGGTGAGATTTATAGCCCTGAAAGGGACTGGTAGATTCAAAAGAAACAAAGAGTCAACGTTTTCTTTGTATATGGCAGGTTTTATCTCTCTCGAAGTCCCTGGAGGCTTGAGGAAGGTTGGCAGGATGGAGTCTCGAGGTGGTACCTCGAGGACTGCCGGTATTCAACTGAATGATCTGGCACTCGATCGCGTCACCTTCATGTACAGGCCAATTGGCACAGCGCGAAAAGTGGGGCGAACGGACCGCGTATTGGTCTTTCCTTGAGGTCCCATGTACCAATCAAAAAGCTGACACGGTACATTTCGCGAATGTAGGGTACGCTGCTTACTCATTAGCTGCTCGCTGAGGAGAGCGCGCACCAATCAGCAAGCCGATGTAGCGTGGTTTGTGAATGTGGGATATGCTGCTTGCTCATTGGCTGCTGACTAGTGGAGCGCGCGCCAACCAACAAACTGATACGGCACCGTTTGCGGAATTGAGGTGGATGAGTGTGTAGCTTGCTCATTGGTCGCTTGCTGAGGTCTTGCGCGTCAATCCTCCCTGGGTCTTCATACATTCCTAGACTTAAATCTTGTTAGATATTGGAAGAATATATAAAGCGATAAATTATATAAACTATGTATGAACATATATGAAAAATAATATATAAATCGATTTGCTAGAAATGTGAAGTTGGAGTATAAACATGAAAAATAACAAAAGATATTAAAACAACAACAATTATTCAATTATAGATTCCATAGCCTCATTCCACGATATCATGGTTCAGTAATTTATTTTTGTTACTTGTGCATTTGTGATGAAAGCAAAAAACTTTGCACAAATGTTGTGGGGTCTGTGTGAAACAAATTTAGAGTTGTAGCCACTTTGAGCCTCCACGCAGGGGCTTTGTTTTACAATTATTTAAGGAAAAGAATTAATAATTATTAAACTCATGCTGAAGAATAGCTATACCAAAGATCCTATTAAGAAAAAATCTGCCCGCTTCGAGGGCACATCCTCATCGCGCGCAGCTCGCTTCTCTCGCAAGTTTGAGCGCACCTAGGGCGCGTGATTCGGTCTTCCTACTTCGCGCTCCGAAACATGTGAATCTCGCGCTTCGCGCTCGTTGTTATATGTTCATGTACAAATTACTACATTTGTTTTTGATTACAGATAAAAGAAGAAATTTATTTACTTGAGGCTCTATCGGCCTTAAGGAATACATTCTCATCATGATATTCGCGCTTGGCGCTCAATTTTCTGTGCTCGCTGTATAATATGTACAAATAAGTAGTCAAAAAGACGATTTAAGTGTCAAAATTTTAATTTTCGATTTTTTGAGAAAATTCAAAGTTATTTTGACAATCTTATAGAGCTTTCAGAGAGCAACGTTCTAGTTCTACTGACTTTTTTCATATCGTGCATTGTTCGGCTTAAAAATTTCATTTTCGTTTCCTCTTTAATTTTGAAAATGCTATAAATCTCATAATTTCTTTTTTATCGAAAAAAATCATAAGGCCAAATTGTTTGAGTTTTCGAGTACTACGAATAACCGTACATATAATTTTTGAATCTTGAAAAAAAATTGCCTCAAAAATTTTGTAAATGCTCTAACTTTTTAAATTATCATTCAAAATGGCTGACTAACGAACTTGACCCTAAGTTTTTGACACTTAAAGAGTGTACCGAAGGCCAATCCAATAGATTAATTCTTTCAAAAGTTAGCGTGCTCACAGTCAGATATACATACAGAGAGGCATACACACAGGCAGACATACATATAGACACACAGCCATACATACAGGAGTACATACATACAGGCAGACAGACACATTCGTAAAAACCTGTTTTTTGACAGGTCTTAAAGCAACAGGTCTTGAAAAGAGGGTCTAAAAACGTGGACATTTGACAAAAACGGGGGGGGGGGGGGTCAAATTTTACCCAAATCTAACACCTTCTCTGATGAGGATATGGGAAATTTTAGAATATCTTTGTAAAAATTTCCATTTATATCGAAACGACATAAATATCTAGATTTCATGGGTTAATGTGGATCGATACAGTGGAAATTTGTTGGACAGTGAGTGATAATCTCCTCTGAAGATTAGTCGTTACGTACCTTGATGAGAATTCAGTTCAGAAATATGGTGTAACATCTATAACTTGGAATTCAAGAATATCTATCAATATAATGTAAGTCTGTGAGAAAAAAAAATTATCAATCTTTCAAGTAGCTTAGTGGCTAGAGCACTCGACGGAAATAAAACACCTGGGATTGATTCCAAGGAAAGCGGAAGGGGATCTTATTTCACAAGAAAAATTTTAGAGCAATTTTTTATGCCAAAAATCATTGCTGGAGTACTGCTAAAACTCCACTAGTACTTTTTTTATATTCCTATTGGTTCAACGACGGACTAGAGTAAATATAGGCACAAATCAAATGTTTATTATTTTGTTATAACTAACTGGGAAACTAAATAAATAAAATAATAAGTGAATCATGAAACACATGCTTTTTCAGTAATTTTTACCGTATAATCCATTCGTGTAGTTATTCTTAGTGTAAGCTTGATATTTATTAATTCGTTTCAAATAAATTGTAATATGGAGCCCCTGTATTGAGGCCCAAAATAGCTACATCTCTAAATCAACTCCCCTCATTTCCTAAAACACCTATGCAAAGTTAAATGTTTTTATCACAGAATTCAATATTTTTCGGTCTAACGACCAGAAAACAAAATGAAAGAACGGGACCCTACATGTACTGCAAGATATTTCACTTGAATTAGAAAATAATAAGGGGAAACAACTGTAGCGTACACGTATATGCACGGATATACGTAATTTGTACCAGTTCCTAAGTTCCATTTTCGGAAAACGATTTGGCTACAGATCGCACAGAAATCGACGGAATCCTCATCGAATCGACGGAGAATGTGCAGTGTGACCTTCCAGCAACGCGTTCTGCATCTCTCAAGCACTAACTAACAAACTGAAACATGTAAGTAGGATGTAGAAATTCCGAAACTAATGTCAGCATTACTTACCTTTTTGTTTTAGCATGAAAACCACAAAAAGAACACAACAAAAAAAAGTACAAAAAAGCGTTTCAATATCTCGTCGTCCAAATACGACAATCAGGGTTGTGTCAGAAGGTGACAAATGTGATAAAAATCTTCATCCCATCCTCTCAAGTTAATGCGCGTACCTTGGGTAAATTTTCTAATTTAGAGGAGTCTCAGAATGAAAGAAAAATTGTTTAAGCAAATAGAGATAGGTCCTTGTCGTCAAAATGGGATGATCGGGGTCGTATGAAGCAGGGGACAATAAGTGTGATAAAAAACTTCATTTCATCATAATTTATTCATCATTTATTATTTATTATTCATTTCAATATTTCATTATTCATTTTAACAAGAAATTCAACTTTACAATCTTTTTGTGGAATTCAGGTACTGTCCAAGTTTAGATCAATCTAAGTCGCGCGTTGCTTATTCAAACCACAAACTCATCCCACAATACAGCTCTTCATGCAAGCTCTTATGTTTGCATGACTCATTATATCTTTTCGCTTTAGAGTCTCATTTCCACATTCCCACAATTCTTTCCTCGGTCTACCTCTGAGTATCCCGAGTAAAAATTCTTCGACTTGGTTCCGACTTGAATTGCCCCCAATCAAGACGAATTGGAGACGAAGTGAAGACATCATTCGATGTCCCATTTTTGAGATGGAGCCAGACTTCATTTTACCTCTTGTGACAAGATTCTACATCTTGAAGACATATTTTCCTGTCTTGAGTCGAGCATTTACAACTTGACGAATTCTTACGTCTTGATTCAAATTTTTACGACTGCAAGACGGGCGGTTCATAACTTCGAAACGTAGGTTTTCGTCTTGGAGCCACAAAAGGATTTCTGAAATGACGTCACCGCTCCGTTGGTAAACAGGATACCGTGACGTCATTTAATAATTTTATATTTGTGTTTGCAGAAATCTCATTTACCGGCGAAGATATGCATTAAAAATTTATGGGTAATTTAGTTTTACTCATTAACATATAATTATAGAAAAATTAATATGATTATAGAAGAATTTATATAATAACTTTAATAGGAAAAGCCGCTGGAAAGTACTGTGGGCACGTTCATTACATGGTGTATCTTTAATTATAATCATTTCATGAACACTGTGCTTTCTTGTAGAGTATTTATTATATTTATTGTTGATGTAAGTTAGGTATGGTTATAAGAAGTATGAGATTTTGACACGAATCAGGCTGATATATAGGGTGTTTTTTTTACTATGAGACATCAAAATATCTCAAGAAATACGCATCTAACGAAAAAAATGTCTATAATCAAAAATACTTATTTTCGAGGGGGAAAAGCGACCCCGTAAAAATATACCTCACACCCCACCCCCTGAGGGCGGGAGGGGGGTAACTTTAAAATTTCAAATGGGAACCTATATTTCTTATTGCAGATTCAGATTCTCCACTAATAGACGGAAAGTTTTGCATGAGATAGTTGTAAACATTCTATTAAATGATATCAACTAAATACCATCCCACGTTTGAAAAAAGTCGGTTCACAGAGCCTGGTGTATACTCAGAGCACCTTCATCTGCTTCGTGTATATCACTACATTCGCTACCGTCATTCAGTTCATAATCTTGCGGCGATGATGATCGTATGGAGGACAGTGGCGTAGATAGGGGGGGGGATCAAGGGGATCAATCCCCCCCCATGAGAAATTGAAAATAAAATTTTTGAAAAATTGTACTTATACATGTATGCATTCATTTCTCGAAAGGCCATCAACCTTTTTGCAGTATGATATTATTTATATCACTCTAAAATTAGAAAGAAAAAAATCTTTTTATGATAGTTTTGAATTTGAACACAATGGA